>CM037789.1:902968-952968 GCA_021229015.1 Solen grandis | reverse complement strand
CCTTTTATGTCCCATCCTACATACAAGTTAGAGCTATATAGGAGTCTTGCTCATCGTGTCCTTTTATGTCCAGTCCTACACAGAAGTTAGAGCTATATAGGAATCTTGCTTATCGTGTCCTTTTATATCCTGTCCTACACAGAAGTTAGAGCTATATAGGAATCTTGCTCATCGTGTCCTTTTATATCCTGTCCTACACAGAAGTTAGAGCTACAGTGCGGCTCGCGTTCAAGTTGGCATTTTTAGCGTGTAACGTGCGTGCGTGTACCGTGTAACCGTGTAATGTGCGTGTAACGTGCGTGCGTGTACCGTGTAACCGTGTAACATTCTCAACGTGTGGTCCGTGTAGCATCGTTTATATCGTGTGTAACGTGTTAACCGTTCAGCTGTTAAAAACTTCTGTCCGAGATGGACATAAACATATAGATTTCTAAACTGTAACATGTCACGGTGTAAAATCATTCGGCTTATTGTACTAGAACCCTGATGGAAATGAGTCTTGATCGAGGTAAAAAACACATATTATCATGTGTGTTTGCGTCCTGCTTTATGCATGAAAAAACAACTGCTTACATGTGCATCTGGTGTGAAATGATACAACTTATGCTGTTGGATATACCATATTTCATAATGCACATTGCTTCAACTTTATATAAATTAATAATAAAACACGACTTACCGATTTCCTAGGTCTACTCAGTCCTCACGAATATTATAACCACTATTTATTCCGTTTACAGGTAAAATTTAACTCAAAATTTGCTGGCTCGGAAGTTATACTCTATCGTGCTGGTGGCACATTGTGTCGTTTAGCAGGGACTTCCTGTGTATTCCAGTTTGACACGATACACAATCTATGCACAGGAAATATTTAATTTTGACACCCAAGACCAAGAGTACATTTGAAGAAGTTAGGTGTCAGACTGGGTAGCTGGACTCGGATTATACGTAAATCGTCACCTTGGCCCGGTACATGTAACTTAACGTTTGACGACTTATGTGTAATTCTCTCTCTCCGCCATCTCTCTCTCTCTCTCTCTCTCTCATTAGCCTAGATGTGATGTATATACAATGAATTTAAAACTTCAACTATCATGCTCATTATTAACTAATTAAATTTAATTTTCACGTTATAACCGCAACGAATACATCCAAGACTTAAACCTTTCATCTACCTAAGGAAGCACTCGATAAAACTTATTGATGTTTTTTTTGAATTTATTCGATAAACTGATAGGAAATTAGGAATTTTTCCAAGCATAACTTTTTAAATACTCGCTTTTCCATACATATCCTGGTGATGGTACAGGTAATTATAAAGATAAAATGGGTTCGATTTTTCCACTCCTAAAACTATTGAATGTTTTTATCCGTCTTTTGAAAATCATTTGGGGTTGGTTGTTTTGTCTGTCTTCCAATAATGAGTAATCATACATTGTATACACAGATTCGTATAATCATCAATTCTATTCGTTTTCTTATTAAAATAATAAGAAAAAAAAATGATAAGTGTCTATGGACGAAAACAACTACAGCTAGTACATGTGGCTAAAATTATAGATTACCAACAATACGATACGATTTTTTTAATTCTGTGTTCAGATTTGTTTCGGTAAATGGCCAGATCGGTAATTAATTAAATAAAAAGGAAACTCCTTTGATGTTTCATTTATTGATTATATATGGAATTTTGTTCCCAAACTTTAATGATAGTGTGAAAAATAGATCATACGCATTGAATGGAGTATGCATTCATACATTGTACATGAACGTGATCATATAAGAATAAAAAAGTAATCATTTCTTTCAGATCTTCGACGTATCTAAAAGAACAAACATGAAATATAAAGTTTACTAGCAATTACATGTAGTTATTATAAATCTAAAACGAGAATTTAATACGATCGCTTGTCTCTTGATTCCTTCTTTAGTTCTCTTATTAACTAATGACGCATAGAGAAGTAGTCTATGGACGAAAACAACCGAGTTGACCGAATAAGCCGGCAGCGTTTGCATCGTGTTTTTGCATCACGTTTGCATCGTGCATCGTGTATATGAACCAAACGTGTAACGTACGTGCACCGTGTAACGTGCGTGTAACGTGCGTTCCGTGTCCGTGTAACGTGCGTGTAACGTGCGTTCCGTGTGCCAACTTGAACGCGAGCCGTACTGTATATAGGAATCTTGCTTATCGTTTCCTTTTATATATTGTCCTACACAGAAGTTAGAGCTATATAGGAATCTTGCTTATCGTGTCCTTTTATATCCTGTCCTACACAGAAGTTAGAGCTATATAGGAATCTTGCTTATCGTGTCCTTTTATATCCTGTCCTACACAGAAGTTAGAGCTATATAGGAATCTTGCTTATCGTGTCCTTTTATATCCTGTCCTACACAGAAGTTAGAGCTATATAGGAATCTTGCTTATCGTGTACTTTTATGTCCCATCCTACATACAAGTTAGAGCTATATAGGAGTCTTGCTCATCGTGTCCTTTTATGTCCAGTCCTACACAGAAGTTAGAGCTATATAGGAGTCTTGCTCATCGTGTCCTTTTATGTCCAGTCTTGCACTCTCATTACGGTATATGAAGACAATTTAGTTGGGATGCAGAGTTTTAATAATGAAACCTATATGTTGAATTTATATGTATTTTTTTTTTTTATTCACATCCATGTTATGTATTTCAATGTTTTATAAAAGATGACTATTATAAAACTCTTCTTGTCAGCAATGATTTCCATCCTATTTCAAATTTGATTTATTATTGTGAATAATTATACCCCCCAAACAAAGTTTGGGGGGGTATATAGGAGTCACCCGGTGGTCGGGCGGTCGGTTGGTCAGTCGGTCGGTCGGTCCAGCGGTCTGTTGCATTTTCCTTGTCCGGAGAATAACTTGAAAACCACAAGTTGGAATTCAATACAACTTCATGCAATGATCAAACACATGGAGAGGAAGTGCAGTGCACAAGAACCATAACTCCATCTTGACTTATTACAGAGTTATTGCCCTTTGTATTTTTTCCTTGTCCGGAGTATAACTTGTAAAGTACTGATTGGATTTCAAAACAATTTCATACAATGGTCAAGCACAATGAGAGGAAGTGCAGTGCACAAGAACCATAACTCTATCTAGAGTAATTACAGAGTTATTGCCCTTTGTATTTTTTCCTTGTCCGGAGTATAACTTGTAAAGTACTGATTGGATTTCAAAACAATTTCATACAATGGTCAACCACAATATGAGGAAGTGCAGTGCACAAGAACCATAACTTTATCTAGAGTAATTACAGAGTTATTTCCCTTTGTTACTTTTCCTTGTTTTTCTTGTCCTGAACATAACTCGAATATTATACATGGTATATACTTGAAACTTAAAATGTAAACAGATGGCGACTAGGAGAAGTGCAGTGTCCAAGAACTGTAACCTTATATTTTTAAACTACTGTGACAAACAACCATTATTGACTCTCTATCAACTTTAAATAAAAAATTTACTTACTTATTACTATCACAACCAATATACTATGTATACAGGTTCTTATCTATGCTCTGCCTGAAGTCTGGCTTCTCCTGCATTAAAGTATTTTGCGGGGGTATTAATCACCTTCAGTGATAGCTCTAGTTTTAAAGTAATTTAATCAAATATACCATCAAACTTTGTCAGTTTAACACATCTAAACTTTCTGTGTAAGTTAGCGTTCTCTTTTCCCTTTCAGAATACAGATTCTTAATTTTCATACAAATAACTATATCCTGTGTCTTCATTATGCTTTTGAATTTTTTCTTTCTTTGTAGGTTTGGGACTTTGAAGAAGATGAAGAGTTTTCAAGTATGGACTCAGCATAATTGATTTGAAGAGTACTTCCATATTTGACTTTTAACATGTGATATGGGTCAAAGGTCATTTCTGATATTTGAGCTGTGATGTGGGTCAAAGGTCATTTCTGATACTTGAGCTGTGATATGGGTCAATGTCATTGCTGAAAGAAACACTGCTTGACCATGACCTAGTTTATATGCCAGCAGTCTATGATGAACAGTTGAGAATATTATATTATGCCGTTGCTCAGAGGTGTCGCTTAGGGAGGTTTAACCGTATTCCAAAATATAAATTAACCTTTCATTCATAAAGTCAGTATATGCAATATTTCTGTGATTGTAAAACATGAATTTTAAAACTGATTGTCAAAAGCACTAGATGCATAAAATTATGTTTATTATGTTGTTGTTTTTTTTCTTTTTCTTTTTTAAGAATATTACTGGCTTTGGATATTTAAAACTGATATTTGACAACTTTATGTTAAATGGTTGTCTTTAAAAAGAACAGGATGTGGTGTTAGAATACATGAGGGAAAATGTTAAATATCAATATAGCCATTTGAAAAATGCATGCTTACAACTGAAGATGTTGCATGTGAACAACATGTGAATGAGAGGGTGGTGCTTATGTTAAGGTAAACATCTTGGACCACTTAACTTCTACCAAGATAACTAAGGTACCCTAATGAAACTTTAGGAAACCTTGGTTATATCCGTGAAAGGCTTTGAGGTCCAGAATGTAGCGGAACCATCACAGCCTTTACAGGGACTTTGCCTTAAGGAATGTTTATAAAATATATCTAGCTGACCTTCCACCAGCATTATTTTGTGCAGAGTATTACTCAAAATCATAAATAATTTAGGAACAAAGTCTCTTTTTTTTTTCTCAAAAAATATAAGTAGATAAGGAAGTTGACAGGAATAGTTACCATAATGACCAGCAAGTTTTTGTTAAGAAATTCACAAAAATTTAGGTTGTTCATTAGAGACACAAAAATGATGAAATATGTGACTAAGTATAGAGGTATTACTTAGCACTAAGTAAGGTTGGAGTTTGAGTCTGACGTGATATGGTTATGCAATTTAAAAATAAAATAAAAATAAAAACACAAAAAGAATATTGATAAATCAAGGCTCAATTTCAAGGTGGGGGGATGTTTTTATCAGTATAACTTGATGTGATATTTTAAAATAAGTTAAAAAAAATAATATAATTTGTTTACACATGGATTCTTTCAGCTGTGATTTTGAACATAAAGCCCTCACTTTTATTGTGTCATACAAGAGTCGTATTATGAATCCTGAACAGTTGACATAAATTTTATGTCTGTTTTGTATTTTATAATTTTTGAGGTATTCCTTTTCATATCATAAATTATGTTTACGTTAATTTGAATTCATCATATATTTTTATTTTGCATCATACCTTTCAATGATAATTATTCAAATCCTGATATTCTTTCATTTTAACAATTTATTGTTATATTTTGTGATGATAAAATGAAATAATGATTGTATGCAAAATCATTGATAAATAAATTAAATAAATAAATTATGTTTGTGATATATATGTTGTTTCCTACCATAGCTGCTTTGTAAATGAATGTTATATAGATATGAAAGGCCCTATATTTTTTTTTAATTATTTTTGTTTTTGTCTCTCAAGCACGATTTATGTAGTAAACATGAAACATATTAACATATTGTAGATGGAAATTAATCTATGGCTTATGTTTAATTCACGGAGCAATAATTCCTAGAAGTAATGACAACATATGCTACCACCAGAGCAATCTGGAGTGATTTATATAAGTTGTGATAACTTGTTTCCGTAATCAATGTGAAATAAATGAAGTTCAAACTTAAGCTAGAAATGAATATCTGTCCTTATAATGGTCACGTTTTTTTAATTGTCATACTGGCATATTCATGTTTTCTTGCATAGTTTATTCCCTCATTTGACTTAAAAAATGATAAATGTCAATTTTATTCATTTATTTTTTATCTGAATTTTAAGAAAAGTATATACTGACATTGAAATAATGCACAGAGTTGATGTTTCAATATGTTAAGTGATAAATTTAACATTGGACTATTGATGAATGTTGAATATGGATCTGAAAACCGTCCACGGTGGCTGAGTTGTTAGAGAATCCATCTCGGGAGTTGAAGATTGTGGGTTCGATCCCTGTCCACAATATACCAATATTGTAAAAAAAAGGCGGGGGGGGGGATGATATTTCTCAACATGAAAGGGTAGTTCCAGGACTGGTTTGCTCCCTGCGAGAAATATCAATAATGCCACATTTTGTTTCAAGATTCTTGGGTTAATTCAATTCAGTTATCTCACTTCCATTACTGTGATTGGCAATCTGACTAAAGTACAGATCTTCCTAATGTAGCGTAGCGTAATATAGGAGATGGCTTTAGTCAGATTGTGTGATTGGCAAACAACTAATCCCTCTTGATAATTCCTAGGTGGTAGTACCAGCACTGTAGAATGGTCTTGAAAAAATATTTCTCGGTCCACAGCGTTGATCATCCATCTCACGACCTTCGGTTCTATAAACAATGAGTACTAGCAACTACTGGACCATGGAAAAAAAACGACTGTGTCCAAAGAAAAAAAAATCATGGAGATATAATTTTGAAATAGATAAACTGCATTGCATCACACTGTCCTGTCGCATATCTAAAACTCTTATTTTGTGTATAATATTTAAAATAATATGTACTAGTACATGAATCTACGAGGTTTCATCTGGGCCATACAGATCAAAGGATTGCCAATATATAGCTAAAAATCTATATGTGGACTATAACTCGCCACTAAAATACAAGGAAGAGACTATCTAGTATATTAGAATTGAATAAAATTAATACACGCAACACAACTCAGTCGTAAGGTTACCATGCGTTCGTTCATTATGCCAAACCGTATGCAGTCACCTATGGAGTTGTCTAAGAACCATATATCATGCCGTTCACGTGCACCTTCTGCTGCACATAGGTATACGTGAGTTTCGTGGGTTCATAGCTGACTGTCAGCATACGGCCTGGCACACTGAACGCATGCCATTTATACAAAGCAGAAATGCAACGGATTGTTTAGCTTTATGCGTGATACATGTGAACTATAATCTTTCATCAATTACGCGCTGTTACTTTTGGGCTCGCAGTTGGAGCGATTTCATTTTGGCTGCACGTGAAAATAGAAGTAAGCGAAGAAAACGAACTATAACTCTCTATTGACAAACGAACTGAAACACAAACGCTGATTTGTATTAGTGATGGTTCGGATGAGCATTGAAGAGCGTGGTCGCGCAGGCCGGTCAGTCATTAATAAGGCAGGTATGAATTACATTTATTTAAATATTCAAATTAACAACAATTTAATTGCACAAGTATGCTCAGTTGTCCATAAACGCAATATATCATTTTAATAAAACTAGACCTTCGCTTCAAGCGAGAAATACACTCATGCTCCTGGGATTTCGGTAAAGGTTTTTATTCATTAGTTCATATAAAACCACTCCACTAGATATGCATTATAAGAATTCATTAAATGGATTATAGGGGAATAGCAGTGAATAAAAAATAGAACCATTCACTTTTTCTAACAGTGAATGTTACTATTTTTATAATGATCGCTGTTTTGTAAAATGTTAATTTAAAAAAAAGTCATCATTTTTCACGACATTATGATTGATTTCTGCTTTGATTTTTTTTTTTTTTTTTTTTTTTAAATAATTAAAAGAAATATTGGTGACACAATTTCTTTGTGTTCCTTTTTTGGACTCTGACGCTTTTAAGTGTGACTTGATGAGATGAATTCGGGGCTCCCCACAGGGTCAAATTTATGACGATCTGTAAAATGTAGCGTTAAATAAAAAGGAAAAAATATATTGGTTTCAGTGGAATATTCCCTGAAACCAACAACTACATATATTGATGCTGGTCGGATTTCCTTTCACGGTTTTTGACTCGAACATAACGCTGATTTAAAAGACGCGCATTCCGCCATTCCTGCTCCAAGAAATATTCAAGTGCATGACTCCGTAGACATAAATATTTAAATATTGATAACTGGCAATATATAGATCTTTTTAGTAAGAAATGAAATATTTGGATATTTTAGTTAGAGAAACAAGAATGATGATCGCTAAGCATAGTTGGTGGAAGTCAACCCTGTTTCCATTTCGGGAACATATTCACCGCATTTCTCTCTAGTGCGCTCAGCATGCACGTATATACCAGTAGTTTTATTCATATTTGAAAGTCTTCTTTCTAGGTCTATATTCATATTTGAAAGTCTTCTTTCTAGGTCTATATTGCATTTCATTGCAGCATAATTAATCATTACCACATGAGTATGTTCACTGGAAATAGCCTGTAGAAAGTAGACATTTGTTATAATCTATTTGTCTGCAAATAAATGTATAATTATGACGTCACATATTTTCGCGAAACCTATTATGATAACTGACGTCATCATTTATGTTGACGTTGCTACACAACGAAGACATTGTTTGAAACGTCTTTATTTACAACGACTGTGAGGCAGATATCGCCGACAAAATGGTCGGCATTTGTCCCTGCAAAAAGGCCGAGGTCGGGCCAGCCACACTATTTGAGACCGTGACTGCAGGTAGGAAGTTTTACAACGCTGACATGAAATGTGAATTCGCTGGGGCAAAATTAATCGAAAAGGTAGAATCCTCAGAAATAACGCACGATGAAGCAATAAACGACTGTATTCAATATGCTAAGAAAGTGAAGGATCAGGGAACAAAGGAGTCCCATATGTTGTCCTGGATGGTTTTGCATTTGGCTCTTGGAATGTGCCACAAATTCAAAATGAAAGACAAAATATTTGTCCGAAATATCATGAAAGTCATTTTGCCTTACAGTCGTGGAATGGATGCCGGTATTTTCTTTCGAGATATTATGGCCCTTGGAGAAGAGGGACAATTTTTGTCTGCCGCTGAGAAAGAGCTGTTGGAAAAAGCGATGTATTACTTGAAAATTGCTGTGGGATTCAAAATCAATATGCAAGATACAGATTTTGCCCGATCAGTTTATGGACCACTGAAAACACAGCTCCCTCAGTTTGCCTATTACATGGACCTTCCCGTTGGAAACCCGGCATATGCAATCGGAACAGCTCCTGTGTCAACATCAGGGCCACTTCTAACCGCTTGTGAAAATCTAAAACCCCATGCAGTCCTCACGTTTATTCGTTACGGCGCATCTGCTCACGGTGAAGCCCTTGGTTATATTCTGGCATCGCTAAGCCATACAAAAACACTAACGGACAAAACCAAAGTCAAGGTAAGAGACAGTCCTCTTGAGCTTACCAAGGAATGCCTGCGCTACCTACTGCGGTCAGTTACTCATCTGAAACTGCGTTTTGACGATCAGAAAGTCGGTGAAACAGAGCACGACAGTGACGTCTATTACGTCTCCAAAAACGTCGAGCATTTCCTGGACAACGACTATTACAGCCAGCCCAACAAACTGAAGCAACTTTGTCGAGTGAGGATCAGGCAGCTGGTGATGAACAACGACAAACTTCCCGACGGAATCTACGCTCTCCCTAAACCCTTGATTACCACGCACAAGCGATTCCTGGATTTGCTCTCATAAATGACAAAACATTAAATTAATTATGACAAGATACTCTTTTTTTAATATTTAGATACAGTTTTGAAGTATTGCTAATTATATTCATGGACATATTATTTTCATATTTTAGAAATTTTACATTTTAATACATGTACATCGATTTTCTTTGATTTTTTTTTTCATAAATTCGTAATTTCATATCCCTATTTGTTTTCTCTGAATTTTCCTTAAAACTTTACGCCCCACTGCCAAGTGATTATCTTAATTTTACGCCCGATTGCACATATTTAATACTACTTGTTGAAATCAAGCATCATTTTTCATCATCTGAACGGAGTCCTGTCTGTATTGAACATACGTCTCTCCTATTTATTCATAATACAGTCAACTCTCTTTACAACGGCAGTGTTTGTTTTAGTGAATTTTGCTGGTATAAAGAAATTGCCATTGTAAAGAATAAAGACAAAAGGATTACGTACTTTTGTTTTCAAGACTACTGCTGTAATAAAGAGGATGCCATTATAATGAATGCCGTTGTAAAGATGTTTCAATGTATATTACAATTATACTCAGCGGCTAAGACAGACAGAACATATTTTCTATTTTTCATTATGGTATTTATTAAACTGAACGTGAGAAATGTTGCACTTTCGCGAGCAAAATGTTTCATAACCCCTAGCCCTGACGTGGACGTTACAATACCTTATAGTGACAACTGTCACAAAACCGCAAATCAAATCATCAGTGAATTCATCAGTCTGTACATAAGGAAAAAAAACTTCTTTTAACGTCCAGCCGACAGTATTTCAGTAATTTAGGGTCTTTTGTCATCACGTGGTAGATAAGTGTTATGATACCACACCCAGTTTCCTGGCATAGTGCAAAACAGTCATTGAACTACATCTGTGTGCAAACCACAAGGGAAGGGAGGGATTGAACCAAGAAAAAACCCAAGATACAAGAAAATATTATGTTAACATTATTAGTATTTGTCTCCGTAAATATGACATATTCTTGCTTCATTCTGTCAAGACCAGATTTATAACCTGAAATTGTGGATTTAGGCTGGAATAGAAGACCCTCCTGAATCACCGTCGTCCAAATCTTAATCTCAAAAGAACCTACAGTAATGGTGCAAACAAATTTGATATTAGTAGTGACATGGTCTCTATATAATTTTACAGTATCAGGAGACCCTGGTTGTAAGTGTGTTGTCCTGCATTGTTCCAATTAATTTCTTATTAGCACAATAAAACAAAGATGACATACTTCAATACATTGAAGAAACTCGTCACTTTTTGTGGAGGAAAAAAAAATCACAAGGATTGTACTTTTTTTATATCAACTATGATTTTTTCATTTGAAGTTTAATGAAACGGGACCTAGGGTCGTGTTCACGAAACTTTCATCAAACTTTACTTTTTGAGGATATTACATCTATTTAAAAATAAACAGAAAATTTGCCAGATGAAGGTGGACATATATGCCATTATATACATTTTTTAAATAAAAATTATTGATATGAAAGCTGATGCAGGAATACTAAAAAAAAAAAAAAAATCACTAAAAAAATTGTAGCTACTCTCAGTTTTGCTATGCAACAAATAAATATGTTGTCAAATTTGACATATTTACAATATTTTGGTGGATAAAAGAGATAGTCCCTAGTTCAAAATGATAATCAATTCAAACAAAATCCAACTTTCTTGACTTAAATATAACCCTATCTTAACCAAAGCAATTAACATATTCTAGTCGGTGCTTCACAGCTCTGTGTATTTTACTCGACAACTGAAAATGCCTCATTTCAAATCTCAATATTTCACCTTATTTTTTATTTTCACAGGAAAATTAGTAATCTAAAGTGATAAAGAGGAATATAAAACATGTACCAATCTATTGGCCGAAATATGTCTAATCACTTGTCTAAATGTTTTAAAATTGTTAGAAAAAAGAAATAATTCAACATTTTTCAAAGGTGGGTTTTTGTGTATATATTTTATAAAAGGGAAGACGAAAGTTTGTTTTTTTCATTAATAGTAAACAACACAAAGCATCAATAATGATATATATTTTATTTCTGTTTTCTTTAATCATGAAATGTTGGACAACAGTGTATTAATGAACTAAGTGGCGCACTAAAACATACGACACAAGTGTCTATGATCTAATACATGATAATGAGAAAAAGACTCGGGTGAACACCTGACAGTGTTCAATAAATAAGTGCATGTACTTGCATACCCACACATTAAAACCAACTCACACAAATTTCTATTTCTGTTACCTCCTAAACATTGAAAAAAAGTGGCCACTTTGTATGTCCTATCATGAGGTCAAAAAGTTATTTTCAACAGTGCATTTGTGATAATGCAAAATCCTGTGGAAACTGTATCTGAAGTGCAGCTGCAATTGTTAATATATAGTTTAAGGTAAGATACCTGTAATGGTTCCACTACATTTCGGACCACTTAACCTCTACCAAGATAACACAGGTACCCTAATGAAACATTAGGAAACCTTGGTTATCTTTGTGAAAGGCTTTAAGGTCCGAAATGAAGCAAAACCATTATAGGTATCTTACCTTAAATACTAATACATGTGACAGCTATATCTAAAACAGTGGCAACTGCAAATTAACAGCTGTAAGCTGCAATATCAAATCTTATTATTTAACAGCATTTAAAATCAATTCAAAGTTACATAATTATGAATCTTACAGTTATAAATCTAAGTGCTGTGCAGTTATGGCTGATCTTGACAAAAAATGCCTATTATAATTTTTATCTTGTACCGTGTGAACTAGTCCTTGCTACATCTTAAGAAAAGCAAGTCATCTTTTGTCATTCACAACTGAGGAACATGTTAATTTCACACTTTGTACTGTAAAATCTTTTTTTTTCAATGACATTAAATTTCGGTTACCTCTATTAGAAGCAAATCATGTGCATATATTTGTACAGTCATGTCTTGAAAACGTGAAGTTTACAAAATGTAAGATTTGTGTTTGGCAAAATCAAAATGGGTGAAATCACCTACAAAATCCACAAATGGTTTTACCTGTATCAACCAGGTAAAATATAATGACAAATTACAAACAGTATACAAATGACACATTGATTTATTTAAACTCTTTTTTTTTTCTAGGGTACTAATGTGCATATCTCAGATAAATATTTTTCTCAACTTCCTGTAGTTTTTGAGAGTTCTACAACTTAATAATCCATCAAACTTATAGACAATAATCATATCACTTACAAAGAAAAAAGAAGTCTTGGGCTGAAGAAAATCTAAAGCAGCTGAGTGAAGATTTTGAGGTAGTTTTATCACTTTCTTTGAAAACTATAGTTCATGACAATTCTGTTCAAATCATCTAAAGTCTAGTTACTAAGGACCATTGTTCTCAAACAATACTTAAGGTAAAGTCCCTGTAATGGTTCCGCTACATTTCAGACTTTATTGCCTTTCAGGGAGATAACCAAGATTTAACTAATGTTTCATTAGGGTACCTTGGTTATCTTGGTAGAGGTTAAGTGGTCCAAGATGTAGCAGAACCATTACAGGAACTTTACCTTAAAAGTATGATTCATGTTTACACTTATTAAATATTATACTAAAATCTCTGAGATATTCTTAATATAAATAATAGTTAGGCTGAAGAAAATTTATGGTCAAAATAGAGTCATCATTTAAACATTTTTTTAATCAAGCAACCTGCTGTGCATTCAGTGAAGGTGACCATTAGCTAACAAAAGCGATTTGGTACTCTTCCTACATTCTATACATTGTGATAAAAACAGGGGTGCAACCACTCAAGTTAGCGACTGTTTCATTTACTGAATGCGCCACAGGTTTTTTCTTATTTTTGTATTGTTCATTTAACTTAATAACATATATCAATGAAAAAAATAACACTGCATTTTTCATAAAATATAGAATAGAATGGCATACACTAATCTGAAGCTCAAATTTATTTTTGTAATGCAGCATGAAGTCAATGCAATCATTCTCTCTGACACATATTTGTAAAATATTTTGAGACAAAATATAGCTTCCCAAAAATCTATTTCTATTCACTCATTCAGAGATAGCGATACCCCACCCAATGAGGTATAAGACGATAATAATTCCTTTGAATAAAATGCTCTTGTTGAACTATAAAATACTATATATATATACAGCTTTGAACATCACAAATATACACAACACATTTCTATCAGTGTATGAAGTACTGGTACTCATTCTCAAAACCCAGATGCTCATAATAAAAATAACTTCCTTTTTTTTTTTGCTCCTTGCCAAAAAAAAAAAAAAAACCCTCTCAAAAAAAAAAAAAAATGTTAAAACATAACATTTTTCAATAACTGTACACGCATAGTAGCAATTAAAAGTATGATACATAATCAGATCATTTGCACAATACAATACACATTTTTATTATTTAATGCCATACTTATGATTGACCCTCTCTCGCCTGTGGTAAAAATGATTTACATATCATAGAAATCGCTCTCACCTGTGTTTCACTGATTCTCATCTCTTTCATGGAAAAATATAAATGCCTTGCTGACTGACATAAAAAGTTGCTTTGACATAAATATGAAATGCGTGATGTTCTGGTCACATTATTTGGAAATGTGAAGCACTTTTGAGTTAAAATCCACAAAAATCCATGCGAGAACCCCCATTTTTCCTCACAGAAACTGGTAGGTAACATGCAAAGACAGTGATTAGAGGTTACTCCTGATCCATTGGTTCTGACTCATCAGGCACTGAAGATCCATCTGGACCTTCAGGTTTTGTCTCCTCACTACCAGAATCAGTCTCCATCATCTCTGTTGTAGAGTTACACTCAGAACTTTCAGCTGAGTCACTTGGCTTATCCCCACCTTCCATTACAGAATCTGACCCTTCTTGCTCATTTGCTGGTGTTACCTCACTGGTCTCTGGCACTGCCACACTAACACTTTGCTTTTCCTCTACAGTATCTGATTGGCTAACACAAGCCTCCTCTGACTGGTCAACTGAAACTGATCCCGATTCTGACTGGTCAATGTTTTCCTGTGTCACTTCTTGCTGCTGGGCATCATCAGTTGATGTGATATCGATTGATTAGTGTCTACAGCCTCAGATTCACTAGTCACATTTTCCGACTGCGAGATCTTGTCTGACTGATCCCCTTCTATTTGTTTTTCACCAGCCTCCTCTGAACTTGGAAGGATTTCAGTTTCTGCTGATTCTGAATCTGAAACAAATGTACTCACCATTATACACTGGGTTTAAAGATAGATTTGATTTTCATGATTTAACCCTTTCCCTCATATAGACTCATTTTGTTGCCCTCAATAGGTATCACATAAAGCCTGATCTGCAGAAAACCACAGTTAAACCTTACCAAATTTAATTACAAAATCCTCATTTCCACACCACTGAGGAGCAGCGAACAGCATAAAACTTGATCAGCCTGCGAGTTACTCGCAGGCTGATCTGGTTTTATGCTGTTCGCATAGGTCTTTTCATGTTGTCCTCTATGAGGGAAAGGGTTAAATGAAACAGAACAAACTACCTTTGAATTATCAAAGAACTGTTTATCATCACATTCATGAAATGATGTTTTAAACTTAACAGTATTCTTAATTCTATTCAAAACTGAAATGGTCAATCACAACCAGATAAAGAGTGATATATTAACAGAATCAGTGGACTGGAATGAAGATTAAGAGATCTTCTGGAGATCGATAGCAAACCTTGGCCAGACTAACTAGAAACGGAAAACCAAGGATTGGGTTCTTTTGATAAGTTGATATTTTATCTTATCTAATGAAAGACAATTTCACTCACTATAAACAATTTTTTCATTTAGAAATGTCTCTTTTATGTGTTTCTGCTTTTCATTTAAAATCAAATGATGCATTGGTGCTAAAATAACAAAATTAAAATAAACAATCCAGAGTAACAAATAAGCAGGGTATTTGAATATTTACCAGATTAATTTTGGCAAAAAAAAAAAAGCGTTAGTTTTCAGAATCATAAGGTATCTAAACGCAATTTTTTATTTGTTGATAATTCAATTAAAATGATGATAGTTCCATACAAAATACACAGAATACTTTAAATTAATTGCAAACACGAAAAAACAACAACAATTCATATAAAAGTCATGTGGTAAATGATCCATTTCATGAAAAACTTATCTGTGGCTTGGCAATTGTTAACCCTTTCCCTCATATAGACTCATTTTGTTGCCCTCAATAGGTACCACATAAAGCCTGATCTGCAGAAAACCACAGTTAAACCTTACCAAATTTTATTACAAAATCCTCATTTCCAGACCACTGAGGTGCAGCGAACAGCATAAAACCTGATCAGCCTGCGAGTTACTCGCAGGCTGATCTGGTTTTATGCTGTTCGCATAGGTCTTTTCATGGTTTCCTCTATGAGGGAAAGGGTTAACTGTTCTTACATAGTTTTTGTAGCCTCCTGAGTTTGAATACTACAGGAAGGGGCCATGCAGTGTAAGATAATGTCATTAGATATAATATCCCTATCATATAGTCTCCCATCAATGAACTTCTTATGAGGATATTATAAAAAGAAACCTCTATTGCAGTTTTTAATTCCAAAATTTCCTGACTCTAACATATGGATGGAATTAGGACCCTGGATCAGGATATAACTACAGAGTACTATTGCAGACTCCAGAGTCCCAAATTTGCATGTGTATGAAGTAAATAAACAATGGTGGCTTGCTGACCTGTGGTAGAGTCTGTGACCTGAGCCTCAGATGACTGACTTATGCATGTGGTGTCCACTGTCTCATCCTTATGGTCTTCTTCTGCAGGTTCTTCCGTCTCTGCCTTCAGCTAGAATAGTATCACACAAATCATGTGTTATGAATTGGCCATTCAAGTCCTATCAACCTTTAAGTCATTTAAGGACTTCTGTTTACAAGAGACAGATGCATGTATAGCGCTGTCTCACTGTGATATCACACAACAGATAAGTGGGATACTATACTGATTCTGGGCCATCCATTTTCATCCTTATGTGTTGAGCACAAAGCACAAGGGAGGTATTATAAACAAGTATTATGAAAGTATTGCATTGGCAATACTATGTCCCCTACTGGCAAATGGAAAACTAAGACCCCCCAACACACACACAAACACAACCTGTTTATTTCAGTCATATAACAACATCCAGTTAATTACAGGTGGAGGAAGACCTGAGTGCAGAGAAACTGCTATTTAAAAAAAAATTCTAATTCCAAGGGCCGTAATTCCGTCAAAAATCAATGGACCGGGACGAAACTCAAACTTGATCTGTAACTCATGGTGATAGACTCACACACCAAAAATTAGATGAATATCTGCAAGCGTTTAGAAAAAAAATCCCAAAAACTGCTATTTTAACAAAATTTTCAAATTCCAAGGGTCGTAATTCCGTCAAAAATCAGTGGACCGGAACAAAACTCAACTTGATCTGTAAGTCATGGTGGTAGACTCACACACCAAAAATTAGATTAACATCTGCAAGCGTTTAGAAAAAAAGTCAAGAAAACATGTGTGTGACTGACGAACGGATGGAGTGCAAACCTATAGTCCCCTTCTGCGAAGCCGGTAGGGGACTAAAAAACGATTATATGATACAACTTTTAATAACTTTGGCATGTTGTGGCTGGGAGATGCTCTAAGCAACCATCCTTAGAAATTGGTTATCTAAATAAGAAATTTTAAAAAGAGATTATTTGCATTAGAATAGTATGAATTAAAAAGATGTGTTCAAAAAACACTTTGCCCCCATCTGATTAGGTCAGATGTCAAATAATTGATGCCAGTTGAATGCCATTCATGAGTGAAGTAAGTATGTCAAATATATAGACTTTATTGTCTTTATATACTGGTATGATATTTAAAAATAAAAAGAATTTAAAAAATATATGGAAATAAAAACAATACAAATAGAGTCATATAATTCTAAATGATAATTAAATGAATTTAATTCACACTTAGTTTTATAAATAATTATTAAAAAAATATTTCATTCAATTGTTAAAAAAAATATTTCATTCAAAATATAAAAGTAATAATAAAGAATTTTACATGAGAATAGGTATATTAATAGGTATATTAATATTTTGATACATCAATAACCAAACATCAATAAAAGACAAACAAGAGGGCCATGATGGCCCTGAATCGCTCACCTGAGTACCATTGCTTCAACTGATGTCAAGGTTTTTAAACAGACAAGGATTCTGATATAACTTAATCTAAAACATTTTACCCCTGACAATACTACACACCAAATATCTAAGCAAT
Organism: Solen grandis; assembly: GCA_021229015.1. Lineage (NCBI taxonomy): Eukaryota > Metazoa > Mollusca > Bivalvia > Adapedonta > Solenidae > Solen > Solen grandis. The sequence continues at coordinate 935,198 of CM037789.1, read as the reverse complement.
GGGCCATATGGTTTCAGAGAAGACTTGGGCGCAGGGTCATTTATCACCGTAGGGCCAAGACTTTGAAAATCTTTGTAATGAACCATTAGATGCTACTACATACCAAAAATCTTAGCTCTAGGCCTTATTGAAGAAGAAGATTTTTTAAGATTTTCCTATTTAACTCTATGTAAAACAAGTGACCCCTGGTGTGGGGTCATTTATCACTATAGGGCTATGATTTGTACAATCTTGGTAGTGGCCCATAAGATGATGCTACATACCAAATATCTAAGCTCTAGGCCTTATGGATTCATAGAAGAAGATTTTTTAAGATTTTCCTATATAACTCTATGTTAAACAAGTGACCCCTGGTGCGGGGTCATTTATCACCATAGGGCTATGATTTGTACAATCTTGGTAGTGGCCCATAAGATGATGCTACATACCAAATATCAAGTTAGGCCTTTGGTTCAGAAGAAGATTTTTTAAGATTTTTCTATATAACTCTATGTAAAACAAGTGACCCCTGGTGCGGGGTCATTTATCACCATAGGGCTATGATTTGTACAATCTTGGTAGTGGCCCATAAGATGATGCTACATACCAAAAATCAAAAGGTTAGGCCTTGTGGTTTCGGAGAAGAAGATTTTTTCAAGTTTTTCCTATATTAGCCTATGTGAAATCAAGTGACCCCTGGGGCGGGCCAATTTTGACCCCAGGGTCATAATTTGTACAATCCTGGTAGAGAGTCATAAGATCATGCTACATACCAAAAATCAAAAGGCTAGGCCTTGTGGTTTCAGAGAAGAAGATTTTTTAAATTTTCATTTTTAAAATCTATTTTTAGCTCCTGTGACCTAATTATGCGATGGACCAGAACTATTTATACAACTTTAGTAGAGCTTCATCCAAGGAACATTCCTGCAAAATATTTTTCAAATTGGCCAAGCCGTTTAGGAGGAGATGTTGTTTGAAGCAATTGTTGACGCCGGACGCACGGACGCACTGACGCACGGACGCACGGACGCACGGACGACGGACGACGGACAAAAGGCGATCAGAAAAGCTCACCTTGAGCACGTTGTGCTCATGTGAGCTAAAAAAAGTGTTCATGTACAAAAAAATAATATATTTTCCAACAAAATCATAAATAATAACCTGACTAAAATTATTATATGAAAATATCAAGTGAAATTAAAAAAAAAAATACAAAAAAAAAATAATAATAAAACTTGGGTACGTTATATATTGGGTACGTTTTGGTTTGGATACGTTTTGACTCGCTGCATTAGCGATTAGTATCGGGTCATTTATATACATCGGTACAGTTATGCTATTTACCAGTTGGAATCTAGCTAGGTAAACCAATTAATCAATTTAAATGTTAAAAGAAACAGTAGTAATGGAACATTGCTGATGTTTTTCGCAAATGTCCGCCATTGTGATGATTGCGCAATTTCATAACAGTTCCTAATGTAGGTATAAACAAAAGTCGGTAGAGTATGTGACAAATGTATTTCACATCTTTGCATAATTAGGAAGCCTTAGAATGCGTGTTGATTGGATAATCCCACAGCAGGTGCTGGTTACTTTAAGTAGTATACAGTGTAGAGCGACCTGTATTTTTGTGCATTACGGAACTTAAACAAACGCGGATTTCTTTTTCGTATGCGCCAAACACATTCGCCAATTAGAAAAATCTTGCGCCAGTTTCATATTTTTGTCGCATTTGGCGCCTTTGGCGACCGACAGCGTGAGCTCTGTAAATAGGTTGACCCAAGGAACATCTGTACCAATTTATTTTAAAATCTGGCCAGTAGTTTTGAAGTAGATGATTTTTAAAGTTTTCATTTTTTTTTCTTTTTGTTGCCATGGCAACCACAGTTCTACATGGATCAAGTTTATTTTAGCAACTTTTGTGAAGGTTGACCCAAGGATCATCCCTGCCAAGTTTAATCAAATTCTGTCCAGTGGTTTCAGAGGAGATGTTGTTTAAAGGTTTCTCTATATACATATAAGGCAAATAAGCCCCGCCCCTGGGCCATGTTTTTTTACAGATCGGAATAATTTTAGCAACTTTGGTAGAGGTTGACCCAAGGAACATCTGTACCAAATTATTTTGAAATCTGGACAGTAGTTTTGAAGGAGATGATTTTTAAAGTTTTCAAATTATTTTTCTTTTTGTAGCCATGGCAACCAGAGTTCTTCATGGATCAACTTTATTTTAGCAACTTTTGTAGAGCCTCACCCAAGGAACATTCCTGCCAAGTTTCATTAAAATCTGTCCAGCGGTTTCAGAGGAGATGTCGTTTAAAGCAAATTGTTGACGACGGATGACGCACGACGACGGACGAAGGGCGATCACAAAAGCTCACCTTGAGCACTTTGTGCTCATGTGAGCTAAAAAAAGAAGAACCAAACAGGTTTCTGCTTTGTTATCATTATACTTCTGCTACTCACTGTCTTTATATATCTAAAGTTTCAATTCAATACCTTGAACAGTTGAGGAGTGATGTTCTGGACAAAAATTGATATTTATAAAATAAATAAAGGGAGATAATACAAAAAATGGAACAGGCAGAGTTATGGTTCTTAGGAACTGCACAGCTCCAATTGCTATCATATTATGTTTCAAGTTTCAAGTCCTTACCTTGTTTTGTTTATGAGTTTTGCTCCCAGCGAAAATTAATTAAACAAAAGGGAGATAATCCAAAAAACAGGATTGGTAGAATTATGGTACTTGGTCACTGCACTTTTCTTAGTTGCCATCTACTTATATAAAGTTTCAAGTCAATACTTTGTATAGTTTTCAAGTATATAGTAAATAAGTTATTATCTGGATAGAAATTCTTTGTAAAATTAAATAATGGGAGATAATTAAACAAGAGGGCCATGATGGCCCTGAATCGCTCACCTGAGTACCATTGCTTCAACTGATGTCAAGGTTTTTAAACAGACAAGGATTCTGATATAACTTAATCTAAAACATTTTACCCCTGACAATACTACACACCAAATATCTAAGCAATGGGCCATATGGTTTCAGAGAAGACTTGGACGCAGGGTCATTTATCACCGTAGGGCCAAGACTTTGAAAATCTTTGTAATGAACCATTAGATGCTACTACATACCAAAAATTTTAGCTCTAGGCCTTATTGATTCATAGAAGAAGATTTTTTAAGATTTTCCTATATAACTCTGTGTAAAACAAGTGACCCCTGGTGGGGGGTCATTTATCACCATAGGGCTATGATTTGTACAATCTTGGTAGTGGCCCATAAGATGATGCTACATACTAAATATCTAAGCTCTAGGCCTTATGCATTCATGGAAGAAGATTTTTTAAGATTTTCCTATATAACTGTAAAACAAGTGACCCCTGGGCGGGGCATTTTACCAGGGCATGATTTGTACAATCTTGGTAGGGCCCATAAGATATGCTACATACCAAAAATCAAAAGGCTAGGCCTTGTGGTTTCGAGAAGAAGATTTTTTAATTTTCCTTTGTGAAATCAAGTCCCCGGGGGGGGCCAATTTTGACCCCAGGGTCATAATTTGTACAATCCTGGTAGAGAGTCATAAGATCATGCTACATACCAAAAATCAAAAGGCTAGGCCTTGTTGTTTCAGAGAAGAAGATTTTTTAAATTTTCATTTTTAAAATCTATTTTTAGCTCCTGTGACCTAATTATGCGATGGACCAGAACCATTTATACAACTTTAGTAGAGCTTCATTCAAGGAACATTCCTGCAAAATATTTTTCAAATTGGCCAAGCCGTTTAGGAGGAGATGTTATTTGAAGCAATTGTTGACGCCGGACGCACGCACGCACGCACGGATGACGGACGCCGGACAAAAGGCGATCAGAAAAGCTCACCTTGAGCACGTTGTGCTCATGTGAGCTAAAAATTGGGCCAGGTAGAATTACGGTTCTTAGTCAGTGCACTTCTCCTAGTTGCATTCTATTCATACATGAAGTTTGAAGTCAATACCTTTTTATAGTTTTCAAGTTATGCCCATACAACAAAAAGAAATAACAGAAGGCCATAACTTAATAACTTAACTCAAAATCAAATATCATGATGTGCCAATAATAAGTGCAACTAGGAATGGTACTTATCAGTCTTGTAAAGTTTCAGTTTCATCAAAAACTGACCAAAAGTAGCTGAGAAATAGAATGGACAAATCTCTTATACAGACAGACCAACGTACATGACTTCAACATAGCCCCCATATACTTCCTATGTGGGCGTATAATGAAGAAAATTCTTACCCTTTTTTCAGGAGGAGCATCCTCACTGTCATCAGCTGAGTGTTTAAGTGATCCTTCAACCTCCTGACTCTCCTTCATAGGTTCTGGTGTTACTTCTACCTTGTTTACAACCTCCCCTGGTTCTAGTTCCTCGCTAGGTTTACTTTCAGCCTCAGTCTCTGACTCGGGCTTCTCTGCAGGCACCTCTATTTCTTGTGATTCTGAGGCCTCTACACTGTCAGCACTCTGAGACGGTTCAGGTTCATTATCTGCCTCTTGAACTTTAGAGTCAGTGAGAGCATTGTCCTGTTCAGTGCTGGACTTGGTGACAAACGAGAAAGGTGCTGTTGAATCTGATGGCGGTGACGATGATGACGACTCTGATGATGATGATGATGAAGAGGATGGAGCACAACTGTCTGACACAACATGATCTGATGATGGAAATGATTCAATCTGTGAGGTGGCCGTAATGCTGTCCCCGGCACTAGAGACCTGTACACTGTCCTGGGCTGCCGTATCCAGGGTTTTCCCCACGACAGGGTCCGGCTGCTCAGTGCCAGTACCACTTTGTGTCACAGGAGGGCCAAGGTACAGGCTACCTGGCCCTGTTGCAGCCACCTCATCTACCACGCCCTGTGTGGGCCACACTGACACTGCTGCAGAATTGTTGTTGGACCAGTCAGGATGAGGGAGACCGCCGAAAGGCTGACCCTCATTTATGTCATTAGGATCTGCCCTCTGCTGTTGGCACACTCCGTTCACATCCAGGCCGTTCATCATCACACGCTGAGGGTCAACTTTCCTAAGAAGACAAACAAAAAATAGTTAGCATGTTACATCTTTTCACAGGTAGAAAAAACAAAGATTTTGAGTTTTAGAGATATTTGCAGAAATATTATTTTACAACTTCCCAAAGTACTAGCATAAACCAAACCATTTTTACTCTTATCTGAAGAAATGGAAGACCATACTCCATAAGAATATATATTATTTAAGGGAGTTCTTGATCTACCTGAGTTAATGGGAAAATCTCAATTTAACCCTTTCCCTCATAAAGGAAACCATGAAAAGACCTATGCGAACAGCATAAAACCAGATCAGCCTGCCAGTAACTCGCAGGCTGATCAGGTTTTATGCTGTTCCCTGCTCCTCAGTGGTCTGGAAATGAGGATTTTGTAATTAAATTTGGTAAGGTTTAACTGTGGTTTTCTGCAGATCAGGCTTTATGTGGTACCTACTGAGTGCGTCAAAATGAGTCTATATGAGGGAAAGGGTTAAGAGGTTTTGCTAAATTGAGAATCTGATACAGTAGAGACACAAGATATACATACGGTGTCATAGCTCCTGAGGAGACCCATCTACCACACGGATCCACTGTGCTTACAACCATCACATTCTGAAATCATACACAAAAACTTGTTAACTCAGTTTTGTATAGATCCATTATAACAAACTCCATTATAACACAAAATATAAGTCTTATAGTGTTACTGAATTTTTCGCTTCAGCAAATAAAATAGCAAATATCAATATGTTTGTGTGTAGTTAAAATTATTTGTAATGGTGATATGCAACTGAAAAATCTGCTTGTATTTAAACAGTGGCTTTTCCTGTTTTAATTTAGCATCAGAGATAATAAATATGCAAATGACTGAAGGTTTTCATCTTTCATCAAGAAGAAACGCTGGAAGACAACTGGTGAAAGATGTAAAATGAGGCTAAAACATTGGAGTCAGACATTAAACCGTAACACCAATATTAATCGCAATATATATGCTGTAGTCTTTAGTTTTTCTTTCTTTTCCCATACACATAGATTATTATGTCCTGTCATTCTCTCTAGATCAGATAAGTTATTTCTGTCCAGAAGATATAGAACAGGTTTAATAAGTAAATTTTCAGCAAGCATGCCAAACAGTTTCAGTCACCTGACTCCAAGCTCTCTAAAAATACAGAGGCACTATCTCAGACTTTAACACAGATAGCATACTCAAACTGCTATTGAAACCAATCATCATACTTCTAAGTATGAAAATATCTGGGGTATAAATCTCCTCTCATCCACTCACCCCTGCCAGTGAAAATTTGTGCAGGGCGAGTGAACATTTCTCTGTAATTTCCTCAATTTTACCACCTCAAGTTTAGGAAGGGCTTGACAGGGTGAGTGATCCTTTTAGAATTTTAAGACCTCTGGTTATATTTATTTTTGAAAACTTGGGGCTTGAGCTAATTCTCATGATTTCTTATTGGCAAAGACTGAGGTCCAGCAGCCACAGACCAAAAAGACATAACCCTGACATATTAAAAACAGTTTAATAATTTCAAATTTCTTTCTTCAAATAGCATTTCAATTAAAAGTGTACCTTTTCAATGCCTCTGAGAAATTTATCACAGCGTGTATAGTGTGCCTTAGACTGGGTCACCAGTTCACATATTCTCTGTATTGTAAAAGGAGCGCTGCAAAAAACAATAAAGATGATCATAAGAACTGGTAGGTGTAAATGTATGTATTTCCAGGACTGATCACAAAACTGTTCTATCTTTTTCTATTTCTAAATGTACTTAGAACACTTTTGCAACCAGCCCTCAATTAGCTGTATGAAGCGTCTTACACAAAATCTCAGCACTACAACTTTACCATTAGATAATAATATCAGTTGCCATGCTTTTAAACCATTAAATACTCAGATCAGACGTTGTTTAAACACTGTGTTATTTTCTAAACATGCATGTTCAATTTTTATCATATTTTTGAGCAAACATTAGTAATAAAAGAGTAAACTGTTACAGTAGTATCCCCAGCTGATCAGCATGGCCAGTTAAGAATTCTGCAAAATTGGTATACCTAGTGAACAAAATGTCTGTTTTCAAAGGGAAAACAATATCAAAACAATATCAAACCTACATATCTTAAATGTAAATAAAATTATCTTTGCAATGATGTATATCTTTTTGTTCTTATTTTTGTTGAAGTTGTGTGTAAAATCCACCAGATAAGTAAATTTTGTGTAAATTTCGGGATACCGTGTAACTGACGAAGAATTGACAACACATATGTTTAATGATCACGGTTGCTGCTTATTAAACATTTTTTTTTTTTAGATTTGAAAATTATATCACCATTTACAGTAAAGAATGAACTTTATCGAGGTTTTTGAACTTAACGCATATATCAATTAATTTGCGAGCAATAAGGTAGTGAAGTCTGGCATGTTTTTTAGGAAGATTGAAAGGCAAGTAAAATAATTCTCTATTCTTTTAAAAGCATAAAGTCTACTCTCTGATTTGATATATTTTTCAAGACAATTTATGCATATTAAAGCAACCGCATTGTCCAATGAAAATCAAACATCTACAAAAAACCACCCACTCGGCAAATCGAGTGCGGCCGCCATTTTGAATTTTACCAAGAATGAAAACAAAACTTCAGAACGAGAATGTAAAGGTGTATATGGATGTTTTTCTTGTTGATACAATATCTTTCGCATATAAATCCTTTAATTAACATACTTTTTTAACTTTAGTATCATTGTATTACACATTTTACTTAGTTAAATTACTTTGTTTACCGAGTGAAATTTCGTACCATACGACAATCATAATTGTCATAACTAACTTCTAACTGCACTGTGGTTGACTTGTATACTTTTTATCTTCACAATGAATGGTGCTGCATATACATATTAGTAAAATGTTCTTTATTTCTGAAAAAAACAACAAAAAACATAAAATATTTTTGGCTGAAATGCAATCCTCATTAATATTGCATTCCCCACCCATCTTTATTAGTGATGAAAAAAATCACTATATATCATTTCTTCATTAGATTAAAATTATGCATGAAACCTTTCATTTTTCATGATTAAAATTTCAATCTTACATCTGACTTTGAAATGAAGAGGAAATTGATTCATCGGATTAAAACCTTAAGTAAATGTTGTGGAGGAACATAGGACAATACTCACTCATTAAAAGTATAAATAAACTACACGAAATGCATAAAACAACTGCTGTCACAGATGGAAAAGCCTGGTTTTTTTTGTATTTTTTAATACAATTAACTTAAATGAATGAACATATAATTAGTGATTCTATACTCTTCCTACAAAATTTTATTTAAATTTAAGCATATAACCAACATTTATTACACTATTAACTGACATAAACCTCTTGTTTTAATTGGAGCGTTATAAATTATAAAGCATGCTGTGTAATCAACTGATTGAGAGACACTTTCCAGCTGATAGTTAATGACCTTATTTAACTTTTAACAAACTTTGTAACCCTTTGAGATTGCATCCCCTTTTATGGGGTTACAGTTGATGGCTGGCCCCATGCGGTGAAGTAGTCTATGGTCCAGGTGCAGCCACCAGTGTGATTTATGACATTCTTGAGCAATAATATGTAACCTTATAACCAGCCAGTCAAGATTTGGATACTTGATTATACGATGTTGTTTTGGAAAAGTGTTAGACTTAATTTTAGATTTTCAATTTTGTGAAAGATAAAAGCATATAGTTTATTGCTATCTTTACATTCTAAATATTATTTCTTTCTCTCTTTTCTCCCTCTCTCTCGTATAATAAATAAATCACAACTTATTTTTTATATAATAAATAAGTATCAAAATATCATTTTTTTTCTTTTATCTTATCTCCCAAAATTACTGTTTCTGCAGTGAATGATTAATATTGATGTGTTTATATTAAATCTTTCTGAAAACCTTCCCCGTAACCATTACAGTTTTTTCTTATTTATAATATGATCAATGTTACTTACTAAATATTGCAAACAAAGTATTGGAAATAAAATTTTGACATCAAAAGCATTTTTTTTTAAAACTGACTTACCCATTCTCATATATATGTAAATCTATTCAGAATATTTTACATACCCATTGTCATATATATGTAAATCTATTCAGAATATTTTACATACCAAAAGTTTTATTCACTTTCATGAATGTCGTCTTTGTAAAGTAAATGGAAATATGTCATATTTTGAAATAAGTAGTTACTGCACAAAACTTTGGGAAAAGTGTCATAACATTTACAATAAGCTGTGATTTGGTTTATATAAAAGGAATCAGGAACTGTGCAGTCTTAACTTAAATGTTCAATTAAATCTTAAACATGACATACTTTCAGTTTTCACATACAATAACCTTAGTGAACAAAAGAGAATTTTAAACAACATAATCTGATCAGTTAATGGTAAAGTGTCTGTGTTTCAAGTTTCATCAAAATATCTTAAAAAATAAAAAAGTTAGAGCAATTTTAGTTGTGAATGTTGAGGTTTCGAAACATACTACATGTATGTATTTTGTATGTCTATTTTTCTGAAATTCAGCTGTTTTTTTCGACACTTAAAAATGCAATAACTTTTTTAATTTTCAAGATATTTTAAAAATAAAAACAGTTTTGGAAAGCTTATCAATACCACTCTTTGAAAGTTTTAAAAACAATAAAAAAAATGACCTGGGGATGCTAGTTACAGCTTTTTAATTTTTTTGCAGACTGATCTGTTTTTATATTTGCTGCATAATTTTTATTCCCTTGTAAAGGCATATAAACTTAAAGACTTAAAAATTAATGTCAATGGTGATAAAAATTGAAAAACCATTACAACTGAAATGATACATAAGTTTCTATGTATAAATCTCACCCTTATAAGAAACACTTAACTCATACATAAAAGAAGCATAATAATTCTGTAATATCAATAGGAAACTTGAAAATTGATTGTTGAGAAATTAACAATATGTATAAATCAATAATGCAAACCCTGTAAATCTGTGGACTGCTTCGAGTATCCTACTTCTCATCTCTTCATATTTAACTTGCTCTACATTAGGGTATGGTGCCAAGTGGTCATATGGCACATCTTTGTTGAAATGTTCCATCACCTGTTCTAACTTGCTGACAAACAGTGGCTTCACACGACTCCATGGGAATCTGTTATATACATGTTACAATCTTTCAAATTGAGTTATCAACACCAATTATGCATAAAAAATAATTTCTATACGTCTAAAGTAAAAAAAACAAAAAAAAACAGAAAATTATTTATATAAGAAACAAGATGTTCTTTTTAATTTAAATTCTTTTTTTTTGTTTTTTTTTGGGGGGGGGGGGGGGTGGCTGTAAATAGTCAATAAAACCCAATAATGTTGTTAAAGTTGAGTTCCTTGATTACTGAATCCAAATTTTGGATATTTTTTTTTGTAATATTAAATGCCACTTGGATCAGTATTCACGTTTCACACACATCATTTGACTTTTTATTCCTGTATTGATTTACATATCAGGGGTTTTTTCTTACTATTTTGGGAACATGACCCGACCACCAGAATTGGGAATTTTCCGCATCGTTTTAGGCAAAATTGGGAAAAACTCATATAATATTATTATGTATCAAATAAAACAAAAAAATCAAATATTTGGTTCATTCAACCCTTGCATCATTCAGACTCGCTACATTCCACCCTAAACAAGTTTAAAAATGGCAATAATTTAAATTTTTCTTCATTTTATTTTCTTTGTTCCTTGAAAGAAACATTGCATCCCATGTACTCTACGCCCATAATAATATTTAGTCCCTGCCAATTTTGTTGCATAATTTCATATGATTAAGTCGTAGCCACTAACACAGATATATGCAATGAAATTATGGCTACTTGAATGTTTTCATATCCATGAATATCTTTTTGCCGATTCCCAGAAAAAATTGACTCCAGAAATTTGAATAAGACTTAATGACATCAAAAATGACTTTTTTCCCCCAATTTAATGACTCAGTTAAACTAGAAGTGAATACTACAACTTTAAATAAACTTAAGCCAGCTCTTCTTCCATTTGACTCTTTTGAGTTGCAGAGCATATTCTAGGTGTATGTTTTTCTCACCTTGTTACTAATACATTTATATGAAACACCACACATTTAATTACTGTTAAGCCCCCGCATTTTACATATCTATGATTTTATAGAAAAGAAAACTGTTCTTTTTCATCAAAATGGTGAACGCCAGGGTCAGCAGATTGGCCCTCAACTCTGAGTCGGCTCAATAGCAACTTTCAGCAAGATTGTTGTTAGAAGTACCTCTGCAGACAAACAAATGTATTCCTTATCTGCACCAGCATCAACCATACTTTACTGTGGTGAATAACATCCATCTGCCTTTTTCACAATCAACCATTATAATAATGCAGGCCAAACATAAATGCGAATTAACCTCATTGTATGCCAATGTATATTATCTGGTTTCTGCTGGGGATTTTGTCCTGGACAACCATGTCAGCAGACCAATATTCTACCAGCTTTGCCAAAGGGCTAGCCTGACATCAGACTGTTGGAAGCGAAACGGGGGGTGTATTTGTAGTTAGTATGATACTAAACAATATGTCCAGAATCAGGTTCAAGTGAAATACCCATATTAAACACAGACAGTGTACTTGATTCTTCCTTTTATCACACTGGATTCAATATCAAATATATGTGCTCTATAAGAAATTTTCACTACTAGAAAGCATTGTGTAAAGGTAGAAGATACTTACACTATTTTACCAGTTTTCGCGACGGATCGTAAATAGTCTTCCAACAAAGGTGGAATGTCCTTCGATGGTTTCTTCTCAAACGCTGAAAGAAATAGGAAAAAACTTCATATCTGCTTTTAAAATGATTAACCTGAGAAAACGACGATAGAAAATAAGCCTATACCTGTCAAAATTTCGTGGACTTCCTCCTGGTTTTCCATTGTTTACTTCTGTTTTCTACTATCAGTTAATGTAAATGGCGGCTCGGATATGACGTCAAATTTACTCTGGAGATGCGAATGGGGCATTTCAAATATTATCTATTTCTTCGGGTGATCATGTTTGCATTTAAAATTGAAATATATTTATTTTCAATAATTAATAAGATACATTAAAAGTGAAACAGTTAGCAAAGAACTGCGTAACTTATTTTTGTGTGAAAAGTATGGTACAACTTGTCTAACCTTTATCTTTTAATGGACTGCTCTAACCGGTGTATTGTTTATTTTGCTTATACCGTCATTTGTTTTTCTTTTAGACAGTCTATCTTTAATAATAAATCCTAATAATAAAAGGAAAAATGATATCAATAAATGATAAAAACTTTTTTTTCTTCAGTATAACTGATGTGATTTTATATTTGATAAATATTTCATACGACTAAGGACTCTAAATACAAACAGGGTCTAACTTATTCATAAAGAAGTAATTTACTCTATTATATCCCCTTTTTATTTTTTGGTAAAATGCTAGGAAAACTTCATAAAAGCTAAAGGTTTTACAGAATTATTTGAAAAAAAAATTAAAAGACAATACAAAAAATGAAAATAGAGATAGCAAAGTAGTTTAAAGATCGACTGAAGATCAAGAGATCTCAGCCCTAGGTGCCAGGATCTTTGCCTTCAGCTCATCTCGGTCCCAAAACTGAGAGAGAGAGAGAGAGAGTACAAAACTGTTCTTATCCTATGGATTTTTCCATATTTATGTCATATTAGAGGATTATAATCTAAATCACAGTGTCTGCACTACGATAATGCGGACGTCTATACCATTCGTGATTTGGTTGGAGAGTATAATGTGTCGCTTACTAATCGTTTAGTTATTTTATCAGCGTTATATTAATTTGGTATCAATAATTTGACTTTACACAAAATGGACACGATTTGAATAGGTCTTATGCATTCGGGTTGTGCCATTGTAAGTCAGTGGAACATCGGCCATCATCCCACGAAATTCTGCGAATGTGGCATGTAGATCTATATATAAAAAAAAAAAAAATGAAAGTTTAACTAGGCCTACACGCATGTTGACAGTTCACCCTTGCCAAAAATGCCTCTCAAAATTTATACATCACCACCGACCCCGAGTCTTTCTTACTATTACTATTTTAGCGAGGTATCCAATGTGTGACTCATGTCTCACTCTTACGGTTTGTACCTCGGTTTATGTATAGACCGAGTGTTGTCGGTGTGTAATACAACACTGAATCTGATCATTATTTCAGTCTCAAAACCGAACCAAACACAAAAACTATCACCTCACCAAAATCCTAACCGACGTACGAGATTTCTACCTCACAAGACTGGCTTACCAAAACACACTCCCCCTCTCTTTCACACACACCGGTGAAATCGGGGACGCAATCCATGCTTGTTTCCAGGATAGCAGCAACCCCACTTTTTTACAAAGATATTTGAACCTAACTTTCCCGGATTATTTTCTTTTTCGGCGAAGTTTAACCTTATCTTTGACCTATGTACTAATAATGACGCAAAATAAGACCATATGAATATATTATTAACGCTTGTCATTGGTAGAAAAAGTCTATACTTAGCAAAATTGTTTATTAAGATGACTTGCTGAAACATGCTTCGTACGTATTCACGAAATATCAACAAAACATTCAGACTGAATTACATTTTCTTGATATATATATAGTTTTTATCAAAATACTTCTCACAGATGCACATTGAGACCAGTTTCGGGCCAAACTGAATAATATTATGGTCTGTTTCACCTCCTTCCGATGGATGGGAGGAGACACACCGTTATACAATTGCCCAAGTAGATATAACGCCGAAAATATTTTCAAGATTTATCTTGTTATTAATTACAATGATTTTATTTTTACGCCCTTTCCAATCAAAGTGTGCTTATGTTTCGAAATATATCCATAATGATGTAAAATAAAAGAGGTAATACTAGTCGATTGATAAAAATGAGTAAAAAAGGGGGGCACGAAAACTAAATTTTATCAGGTTAGGAGATAATATCAAAGCGACGTATTGTAAATTTTCTACCGTCCATTCAAGTCGTTCTAATTTAACAAAATAATTTTCTGAATTAATGATTTCGAATGATGCTGCGTCACGTGAGCGGCGCGGTGCACGTGTCAAGCGCGTGTTGACGCGCCAGGAACTCGTGTTCTTTCAATAGTTCCAGGCTTAGAAATACTTGGAGACACTTCCAGATTATTGTCGTATTGCATATTAACACGTTATTTATGTGTACTTTCCCTGATCCTTGTATATTCGAACCTATAAATTCAAGGTCAGTTCAGGGATTCTATATACACAAAATAGAATCCCTGGTCAATGTATCCTTGACTGGACAATGACCTTTCATTTAATGCTAATTTTGAACTTATATTGGATACAGAAAGGTAAGTATCCAGTAAACATCCAAACACCGAGCTTCAGCATGTATCGTGACGTATAATGAGTAGGGGACGATTCAGACGATGAGCTTTTTTACCTGTACACCGTGTAATCAATTGTTATTATCTGGTGGAGTATTCCAGGTGAGTTATATTTTTGGATTATTTATTAATTTAGCCGAACATATGCCTCATGAACTTTTAAAAACGTCTCATTTTATATCACCAAGACTATCCGTTGGTGATTAACACGTACGAGCGACAAAGAAAGTATATTTTCTTATGTTGTCCCTAATTTTTGAACGTGTCGTTCGTTGTATGCTATATTGTTAATTTCAAATTGAGTAAATGCGATAGCTAAGCAAAGACGTCTCCCGTTTCTCATATCATATGTACAGTTAAAATTATTTAAAATGATATTAATTTCAGTGTGCTTTATATATAGATTAAAATCTTATATACACCTTGAAATTTTCATGCAAGTGGTTAATACTGATAATTGTCATTTAAACCATTTGCAGTGTATGTAAATGTCAAAACATAAGTATGCATCATGTGAGGATCTGGAGGGGGACCATGGGTCTGGCCAGATGCCCCTCCACATACTTTTATAAGAATTTTGTAAAACAGGAATTTCCCATCCAAAGCCCAACCCCCCTTCCACACCCTGATACACCTAAGAAATTTATATAATTTTTCCTATTCAGTCCTTGATCCAGATAGGTTCTTAATTACTGCCAGGCTCCTCCCCCCCCCCCCCCTAAAAAAAGAGAGATCCAACGCAAAAAAAATCCATAAGCAGAGATCAAATGAGAACCTTCAGACATGTTATAAAACACTACCACTTAACTTATATCCATTCCATTATCAAAGCTTAGTCTCCCTCTGAAATCTATTGCTGGATCTACATACATAATGTACCCTATATTCATTTGTTGATTTCAAAGAAATGATAATAATGATAATAAATGATAATAAAAATGTATGTAATTGAAAGAGAATATTTCTCGTCATTGAAAGCACATATATGAAAAAAAATTATATGGAAATTAGCGTTTGGATTAACTCAACTATGATGTAAACTGAGCTATATTTTTTTTTCTTTTGAATATCTTATTTGTCAGTAAATATTAGTATACATGCAAGCATTTCTTTTCATGAAGCCATTCCATACTAGACAGACACAAATGCAAGAACTTTACATTTTACATTAATATGAACCATTTTCGACTGATTTACTCTATTTTACACAATTATATCAGTCTGCAAGCAATTTTCACTCCATCATTGTTAACTATGATTATCTTTTAAATATTTTAAAGTTATGTAGGGATAGTGAACCAGATGAAGCCAGCAGTTTACTCTCAGTCTGATCTGGTTTCATGCTAGTTTAGCTCATTCCTTCAGACAGTTGAGTATTTTTTCTTTCTTTCTATTATTGTAATGACTAGCAATCATTTTTATGGCCATCATTTATACCTTATCACCAAGGATTTCCCACATGTGGGTCCTGTTTTTTGCTGAAGAGACAGCATCGGAAGAGACAGTAGTTGGATACAAGGGAGTCCAGGTGCAATACCCTAGCTCATTTTGCAAATAGACCCCTTGGTGTATAGCACCGATACACGGGAGACAAATTTCTGGGTAGAACTGGCACTAAGTACTCCCAAGTTTCCATAGCAACCACCATTTTGCTGAGTGCCAGGGAAGGATGCATCTGGTGACTTTTTTTTTTATACGTTTTTGGTTTGACATGGTCACCAGAGGAAAGTGCCCGGGCTGGGATTCGAACCCTAGACCTCCCAAACACAAAGCGGGCACTCTACCACTGCGCTGTTGAGCCGGTGTGAAAGGATTAAAATGCATCAGTTCCTAACAGATTTTGAATCATATAGTTATAAACTATTATGAATCAGATATATATAAGCAAATATGTATAAGGACCTTGTATATATGTACATGTAATGTTAGTTTCATTTCATAATCAGGAAAAAACAAAAAAACAGTTGTGTTTCTTTTGGAAGGGTTAACCCTTTCCCTCATATATACTCATTTTGACGCCCTCAATAGGTATCACATAAAGCCTGATCTGCAGAAAACCACAGTGAAACCTTACGAAATTTAATTACAAAATCCTCATTTCCAGACCACTGAGGATCAGCGAACAGCATAAAACCTGATCAGCCTGCGAGTTACTCACAGGCTGATCTGGTTTTATGTTGTTCGCATAGGTCTTTTCATGGTGTCCTCTATGAGGGAAACGGTTAAATAGGGTTAGCAGGTAGTTTATTTTTCTTAAGACGTATTATTATGTTCAGACAGTAGCTGTGAATATTTTCCATGATTCCTTAATCTTTAAAGTGTCACTATGATCATATTAGTTTGTTCTTTCACCAGATACCGATAGTCCTTTTTTTTACTATCAAAAACTGGATGAACATACACATATATAATAAATATATATCATGAATGGCGTGGTTTTATAGACTTTTTCTTAATTTCCTCAGCATTTAAAAAGATTACAGTCAGTGGGCAAAATTTACAGTTGGCCGAGCAACCACAAATACAACTCATATTTTGGGCCCTAATGCAAGGTCAAGGGCAGTCAATGTGACATAGATGACATGTTACTGCACAAGTACATTAATCTTGTCAGTAGCATCTCTCTGTCCCACCATGCTGCTGTGACAATTGATTTGCTTCATATCCCCTGGGGCGACCAACCTGCCACCTTAATTAAGATAATGGTTTTCTTTTCTATTGATTTCTGTGTCCCTTTCATGGGGTGACAGTAGGCTCATGGTTGTCTGGGGATTGGAAAGATCTGTTTTATATCAGTGAGTTGAGAGGTGAGATGGGAATATATTAATTTTGAATATTAAACTCATAAATTCATATTGATCAGTTGTAATAATTTCATTTGATCAATACAGGAACAAGCATCTAATGAAGTAAAATGATTAGCATGGTTGTTTAATCCTTTATCTCATGAATATTCGTGTTCAAGTTTATGATGTGATGATATTAATTTACTGAACTTTAAATGGTGTTTGGAACAATGGATTTTCTTTGTCATACAGACTGTGAAGATTCTGAATTACAATATTGTATATTAAGAAGCAACTAAATAGGACAGATCCTGATTTGACAGTTAGTTCTGTGTCCAAAGGAGCTGTCTGATCAAGGTTTCCTCTGCTTACCAAGGCATTAAAACATGTCTATAAGGGTTTGGGTATATTTTAATTGCATGGAAATCTTATTTCACAGCTAGGCAGGTGGTTTCACATACCATCTGATAAGAACAGTCAGAAAAATATTATCACCTCCCTTTTGTCATGTACCGTGAAAACTAAGGAAATCTTTCATAAGCTGGGAATACAGATATTATTGGAAAAAAACACCAAATGTGCCCAAAATTTCAAAAGTCCATGATAATTATAATTGGTAATTATTCAATTTGCCTGGTTTTGATATTTGCGCAATGACTCTCCAGTAAAGCAGATTAAATTAAGATAATGCATTAGTAAATAAAGCAACAGTGTTGCAAAAATGAAAAATAATCATTAACATTTCTTAACTACCTGGCTACCATGACAACAGCTAGTCTCAGGGATGTTTATTTATAAATGCACTTTTAATTCAAATATTCTTTGAAACATCCTGTTTGGAGCAGATTATGTTTGAAGCTACATCTTGTTTTGCATTTAAAGGTTTATATTTAATTATACAAGTTTTAGATGTATGTAAAAAAAAAACAAAGATAAATGGAGCCATCAGTTGTGCATTGAAATCACAGGATTCTATCAATTTATCTTTGTTAGAGAGAGAGAGAGAGAGGGGGGGGGGAGAGAGAGAGCAAGTAATAGAGGGGAGAATCTCCACTTTTAGATAAATCAATCACAAATGTACTATTCACTATTATTCAAAGCATGATCTTTATCCTTTTCTCATTTCCACTACTTATATGCATTTCTTTCAGACATTTAGTTTCAAATGATAAGAAAGGATTGTAGATATTTTCATATGTGGGTGAAACACATGACACACAAGACTGACACTTTTTCCCAGCCCTGACATCATAATTTGTTGATTTATGTCATTAAAAATGTAGGAGAAATACCTCATGGTCGCTACATGACAGGACCATATGTAGGAAGGTTTTAAGCCCTCTCTATCTTGTACTACTGACTAAAAGAAGGTTACATAGTACATTGGTACATGGATGCAATAGAAATCTCATTTTTTACATACATATAGAAGATTTAACTGTTTTCTTCATATAAACTTAATTCAGTATATAGGAAAACAGAGCAGGCCAATATCATAAAGGGCTGTTGATCAGGGTCTCCTCTGTTTGCTCATTCAATCTTGTAGCTCATTTTCTTCACAGTAAAAATCATTATTTCATATACCTTTTAAATGGACATGAATATTCATGAGGTAAGATATTTAATGTAAGGGAGTATATAGAACAAAACACAGTTAGATGGTCTGTCCCAAGTAAGTCTATGGCAAAAACTACTGTGACAAGTTAAGGTTTTGCAAATTTTGCTTTTAATTCATACACAATTTGAATCGAGTTAATGGCTTAGATGTTATAGCCGGTGCACTTACGTATGAGAATAATTTGTCATATCATTTGTTACCAATGGCAACCCTGACTAGGCCCTAGCCATGTTTTCTGAATTACTGATTTGTCCTAGTAGGAAATTTGACTTTAAACTTTGTTTACTTTACAACAATTGAACATTGTTTACTTTACAACAATTCAGCATAAAGCAATATCATACATGAAAATATTTTTGTTGGCACTGATGGTGGTCTTTGGATGATATCTGTAATGTTAGCAGCAACCGGAGTACCCGGAAAATACCCGCATATCTGATGGGGCACGCATATATTGTTTACGTATAGTGTTTAATCAAAATGAGATGGAAGCTGGGTTGAAAAACTGCAATTAATTGTTTCACCATGCAGTCTGCACACTCCTGAGCATAAGGCATATCCTAAAAGCTATCTGCAAAATATGACAACTGTTGTTAAATCTACCGGTATATTTCAACAAAAGTTCAGTAAACATCATGTTTAGCCTAACATTTTTGCACAATTATACCGGTAACCATACTGAGTCAAATGTTGCAAAGCAGTATGGACATGATTTTGGTAAGGGACCATATTACACTAGTTTAATACATAGCTCTAAAATCTTTCTGATTAATTTAGATCTGACATAATTTGTTTAGCAATTGTTTTTCTTCAATTGATTTCCTTTCTAAAAAGTAATTTGAAACAGACTTAATTTTCAGATATCATTACATTATTTGATGCATAGAAGAACATACATATCTGTCATATCAAATACATGTCTAGCAGTATCTCAGTGACGCCCAAACAGTGCAAAACAATAATGTCAAGACATCTAATGCACCACCCAGGTCGGTTCTGTAAAGTCAGGTATTAATTCTCCCCCATTATCATACAAATGGGACATACCCTCGTATAGCACAGACTGTTTATCACCTTCTTATCAGGTGGACTGCAATGGACATCCACTGGCCTCTCGTTAACTCTCACTCTTCATTGATAATTTACAGTCCGGAATTAATTACAAAGACAGGTATCTTGAGGTTGTATAAAGATCACTGAGGTCCATATCATGCATTACAAGGTGACTTAATTTACATGAAGTTGTAAGGAAGATACTAGTGTGTGTATCATATAGTTCAATTAGGACAAATTATACAGGAGAAGTGCCCCTAGTGATCTAGTGGTAAGAGTGTTTGTCTTAAGAAGTGGAGGGTAAGGGGTTTGAGCCAGAGCATGGCACAACTGAGGTCTGGTGAATGATGATGATGATGATGATGATGATGATGATTATGGAAGGAGAAGACAGTGATGAGGATGTTGTTACCCAAGACTAAGAGTTTATGTCTATGGGAAGGAAGGTCATGGGTTTTTGTCCAGAGCATGGCACACCTTGTGATTGATGATGATGATGATGATGATGTTACCCGATACCTAGTAAGAAATTTACCAATTACATAATTTATACATGTACAGATAATGACCTTGATTTAAAGACACAGCTTCATCTGCAACCAAGTTTTTAAAATTGGAGGAGAATGGTACATGTACACCTGATGTTTATGGCAGCCTTTCAGGTCAGCAGGTATTGGTTTCGAAACAGAATTTTAATCTCCTTAAGTTTTGAAATTCTCACCTGTGTGAAGCAGATCCTACCAGATTTAACTGTCATGCAGCCACACTGGTTGCTATAGCGACAGTTGAAAGTGCTGCAGTATTTCTTGTGTTTAGCATTTAATTTAGTGCATCTCATATTGATATAATCCCATGAAAGGCAATTAACTGTCTGTTTGCAGGTCAGTTTAACCAGAAATGGATATCAAATGTTGTTTATCTGCTATAGTTCATGTTTCCATGGAAACATTTTTATACCTGTGCTTCACAATGTAAAGTGGGACTAAAAAGGATTCATGCACATTGTCCCGTCCCATTACATCCTGTCTTGCTTTACAAAAAGTTCAGTATCTACTAACATGGTTAAGTTAACCCTTTCCCTCATATATACTCATTTTGACGCCCTCAATAGGTATCACATAAAGCCTGATCTGCAGAAAAACACAGTTAAGCCGTACCAAATTTAATTACAAAATACTAATTTCCAGACCACTGAGGAGCAGCGAACAGCATAAAACCTGATCAGCCTGCGAGTTACTCGCAGGCTGATCTGGTTTTATGCTGTTCGCATAGGTCTTTTCATGGTTTCCTCTCTGAGGGAAAGGGTTAAGGCAGTATAGCATGTGTATGCATCATATCAGTGATAGCTTTAGTTTGCTGTTAAAATTCTGACTCCCATAAATACCAAATCAACCTGAAATTCTTTGTTTCATTAAAAAAGTGAGTCAAAGACCATAATCTTGCAGCATAATGACATGAGGTACATTGTTCTGAGTAGTTACTCTACAAAAATGATTGATAAAAGGTTAGAGGTCAGTGTTTTACTTGGTTTATCATGTGCTGATATGTCAAGTGAGGTGATATATAAGAACAATTCAATATTTCATGGTTGAATGAACTGTCTACATGCATGCATAATGTGTTCAACAGTTTCTTTTTTTTCTTATACATGAAAACATACAAATCATGTAACTTGGTCTTACAAAATGTATATGTTTAAGTTGCTGTCTGCCCTGTAACTGGTTGTGGGCGCAATCCACAGCAGCAACAGTTCAAAGTTGTTAAAAATCATACTGGTATGTCTGTTGCTTGTAAGTAAGAAAAAAATACATTATATTTTACATTAGAGACACATAGAACTCATATTTCCAGATTTAAGTCTGGTATAACATTGAGTCTGTGGATGTTCAGACCTAAGCCAGGGTGTAACATTGAGTATGTGCATATTCAGACTTAAGCCTGGGTATAACATTGAGTATGTGGATATTCAGACTTAAGCCTGGGTATAACATTGAGTATGTAGATATTCAGACTTAAGCCTGGGTATAACATTGAGTATGTAGATATTCAGACTTAAGCCTGGGTATAACACTGAGTATGTGCATATTCAGACTTAAGCCTGGGTATAACACTGAGTATGTGGATATTCAGACTTAAGGCTGGGTATAACATTGAGTATGTGCATATTCAGACTTAAGCCTGGGCATAACATTGAGTATGTGGATATTCAGACTTAAGCCTGGGTATAACATTGAGTATGTGGATATGCAGACCTAAGCCTGGGTATAACATTGAGTATGTGGATATTCAGACCTAAGCATGGGTATAACATTGAGTATGTGGATATGCAGACCTAAGCCAGGGTATAACATTGAGTTTGTGGATATTCAGACCTAAGCCTGGGTATAACATTGAGTATGTGGATATGCAGACCTAAGCATAGGTATAACATTGAGTATGTGGATATGCAGACCTAAGCATGGGTATAACATTGAGTATGTGGATATGCAGACCTAAGCATGGGTATAACATTGAGTATGTGGATATGCAGACCTAAGCATGGGTATAACATTGAGTATGTGGATATGCAGACCTAAGCATGGGTATAACATTGAGTATGTGGATATTCAGACCTAAGCCAGGGTATAACATTGAGTATGTGGATATGCAGACTTAAGCAGGGTATAACATTGAGTATGTGGATATTCAGACTTAAGCCAGGGTATAACATTGAGTATGTGGATATTCAGACTTAAGCATGGGTATAAGCTTAAATATGAGCATAATCAGACATAAATTCAGTGCATTACCAGCCTTTAGCCTTTGTATAATCTTGAGTATGTGCATAATCAGACTTGAAAGCTTTAGTACATGTATCATCTTGAGTAGCAACAGTTTAAAATCTAAGCTAGCTGATCAGGTTTTGTATGGATTGCATAGGTAATATCTCCTAAATATTTTTGTGTTGTAACAAAGTGTCCTATGCTTAAGGAATGTCATGCACTAAGCTTTACTCTGACACCTCAATGAAGCTCTTTTTCCAGATATTTCCCTTGCTACAGCTTTGAAATTATTCATTTCAATTTTCTTGTAATTAATTTGTTTCACAAACTTCTTTGGATATACTGTAGACTCCTGTATACTGTTTGTGATTTTTGAATTACATAGCAAATTATATTGGTGGAGCAAATTACATTTGTTACTTAATAAGGTTGAGTGATTTGCATCAATGCTTATAGCTTCATCTCTATTCTATAATATATGCTGTGTAATTCTTTGCTCTTTGTATAGCATAATAGTGTAGAATAAAAACTATAAATAGCCAGATTAGGCCTAGGATATTCACTGTGAAGGGACTATCTCTATATGGTTTGTGTGAAGGTAAAACCTGTTCAGCTTGCAAGTTACAAACATGTTAATTTGGTTTTATAATTGTAATGCAATCCTCAGTTTGTATTTTAAACTTGTTAATTCTTATGTATTCATGTATTCTGGGAAGCATTATACTAATCCCCTCTCTGTGTGTCTATTTTAAACTCATTTCATTTTTATGGAAGTTGTTTCATCTATATCTGATAGTAATCTATGTCAGCAGTCCTGGGTTGGACCAGTACTTAGCGCCTGGGAAGGCCATAAAAAGGTTCAAACCCACAATCGCTAGATTCCATAATCATGTATCTTCTTCCTAGACCACAGTGCATGCTCTTCTGTTTGTTCATCAGTTCATGGCATTACGCATTACACAGAAATTGATTTCAAACCTGATACATGTATTACTTTTTTTTTCATTTTAATACTTTATAATTACCACCCATGCATATTTCTCTCAGAATTGGTTGTTATAATGTAACATTTTCTATATACAATATTATTTTTTTAAGATTTTAAAGACTTTGAAATACTGTTCAGTTATCTTGAAATTTTTATGATTTTAAATCCAGATCATATGTCAGCATTGATAGATGGGCTACATGCACGCATGTCAGTTTCTGAGCTATAAACACTCCTCTATAAGGCAGGTTTTTTTCCGAGACCTGGATACCGTGATTACATTCCTCACCTTGTATGGGAAAAATCTACTCTTGGTGTGAGAACCTTAACACTTTAGACTTTGAGGTGGATTAGCAGATGGTACAAAATATTTAGTTGTTCTGGTTATTTTTGTTGCAGTTTTTATGGGCATAGCTGGGCCTTATTTGATGTGCAGGCCCAGGCAATAGGGAGTGCGGGTGCATTCTTTCTTGGGATTATTTTTTCTATGATGAGCATAGATGTGTGTTTTTTTTGGGGTTTTTGGGCTAAAAAGTTCATTACAGGTTAATATTGTAGGTATAAATAGTGATTTAATATTTATTTACAAACTATGTATTTACAAACAAAATGTATATTTGGACTTTTTGAAAGTACTATTTCTCAAAATGATCTGCAGGCCTATGCCTAAAGAATCTAAAGGGAGCTTTTAAAGATTACTGTCACAGCGACAGTAATTAAGTCAATTACACTTAAAGTGAACAATAACCAGTGGCGGATTCAAGGGGCGGGGCAACCGATGTGCGCCCCCGCTAAAATTACCCAACTATACATAAATGTAGACATACAACCCCCTAAAAACTCACAAAAGTGCATTATTTTACCGCTTTAAATTAAAAAATCGCACGGGAATTCTCCATGATCCCTAGCCCAACTGGAACTACACCCTTATCACGGCCCTGGCAAAGCAACAAGCCGCTTGCATTGTCACTGCCTACATTGTTTTAGTATTGCACCCACCCACCCCCCAAACCTGAACTCCTGGATCCAGCTCTGATTACAATCTGTCACAAACTTTGTTAATAATTATCCATGTGCCTTTCTATAATCAAACATTCAATTTCCATATTCATAGATCCTGCCAAGCACTCATGTCTGTTTAGCCAGTAGCCAGAACTGTTGACAACTCATCACATTTAGTGTCATAGACTTTTGACCTATGACGCTGTGTGAAATTTCATGGTGGAGGTCTGTTGACATTGTAGTTGAGTGTATACCAGAACTGTGTCAAGTCAATATTTGTATTGCTCAACCTTGTGATTTCTCTACTAACATTCTGAGAGGTGGCTCCCCTGGGTTTTAATTAGTTGTGCAGTGGGCAGTGTACTGGTATTTTGCCATAGAGGCTCTGGTTCGAAACCTGTCACTTTTGATTTTGAAAGAGTTTGGTTCAAGAGAAATGTTTATTTCATTATATGTAAAAGTTAAACTCTCTTGGAAGTGATTAAGAGGTAATTAGGAATCACTTCATCTTTTAATCCTTTCAACAGTTCTATAGCTAGCAGTCCCTTCATCCAGTTACTGTTAATATAGCAGTTGCAACCTTGTTATATCGTCGTGTATGGATGCAAGTAGGGAACAAGCTCACACCGTTTGCTCACAAGTGTGACTGTTAAAAGCAGCTAAACTTAAAATTAATTTATATGGTTGCTTCAAAGCAATCTTGATCTCACTGGCAATTCCATAGTGACAATATTAACATTTCCTTCCAAATGAATTTGAACTTGCAGTTTCTGGCTCTGAAATCCATGGTATTTACCTCAGACCATAGATTTATGATGTGATTTTAGCTTGATCCATCTTCTGAAAAATACACAGGTTTAACACAAGTTTCTTCAAATCCTGAATCATTCTTGAAGTCAATTTTGAATTTACACTTGAAATCATTCAAAGTAATTTTGAGAGCACAGAGCCTGGTTTTGAATTTCAAATATTGTAGTTCTTGTTTTCTTTTTGAAGAAAGACTATTTCAGACCTAAAGCTGGGAGGAAACATCTAAATGTTACCTCTCGATGAAGAATAGATCTCAAGCAGACCTTGTGACAATA
Source organism: Solen grandis (assembly GCA_021229015.1). Taxonomy (NCBI): domain Eukaryota; kingdom Metazoa; phylum Mollusca; class Bivalvia; order Adapedonta; family Solenidae; genus Solen; species Solen grandis. Next base: position 909,435 of record CM037789.1, on the reverse strand, counting down.
CAAATTCTTGAAAGTTTTTGGTTGTAAGGTTATCTAAGATTTTGTTATGAAGACCTTGAGATATTTTTCATTCACCCTGAAAATCATCATTTTTAGCAGTTTTGATTAGCTCTGATAACATGAATGGAAGACTTCTTCAGGGTGGATTGGTTTTCCTTCCAGCCCAAATGGAGAGGTAGACACAAGCGACCCTAGCAGTCAAGATAATGATGTGTACGTCCTTATATACAGCCATACTCTCTGACCTGAATATATACACTGATTGACAAGGATAGGTCTTTCGGGGTTACTTCACGGATTCCGATTTAAATAACAATATTGACAAAATAGTACATAATTCTGTCACTAAACATACTCAAGATATACATGGATAGGTAGCTATTCTCCTTGGATTAACATAAAAAAGGTAGACTTTTTTAACAGTGTTTTATAAATTGGATGGTTTTGTTTGTGCATATGTGTGGTTGACCCATCAGTATATTATATGGATGTTTGGATATTTGGGCTCTTGAATGGGAGAGGATTTGTGTGATTGGTCCTGAAGATTCTTTAACTCCGAGGAGATGAGGTAGGTTGCCGACTGTTTTTGTGGTATGTATATAAACGATACATTGTCTGGATTGTCTAGATGGGTGTTTACACAGGTTGTATATATTTGTCAACAGCTTAGCTGTGTTTCGAGCCCTTAAGGGCGTAGTAAGATAATTGGGTGTCAGAATGGCCCTTAATTGTTGTCATAATAACGTGTCTTCAGATGTAGGGTGTTTTTAGTCTTACATTTATGCAGTATAACACATAGACACAGACCAGCTGTGGAACCTATCATACATGTATATACAAATACATGTATATAATTATAGAAGTACAAACCCCCCAACTTAACTGCATGTAATGATATATAAGTAACTGGATCTGTGAGGAATTTGTGTGAGCAGTCTGGCTTGTACCTCAGCCAGTAGAACATTCACCTGGGAAATGAAGGGTCTTGGGTTTGAATCCCAGGCTGCACATTTTTCTGCTTACATATGTACACCCAGATAGCAATATATAAGGGACCCATATGGGTCCCATATGGTTTCCCACATGGGCCCCATATGGGCTACCCACATGGGACCCATGTCGAAAGTGCAACCTGTTGGCCGGGCCAATATGGGCCCCTCAAGGGTCCCATATGGGCAGCCCACCTAGATTCTACATAGGCCCCATATGGGCTACCCACATGGGACCCATGTCGAAAGTGCAACCTGTTTTGGCCTGGGTCCCATATGGGCAGCCCACCAAGATCCAATATGTGCCCCTTAAGGGTCCCATACTTGCACCCCATTTGCATGTAATATGGCTCCATACCACTGCACTGTCTGAATGTGCAGTCAAATGTGGAAAACTGATACCAACAGCCTCTGAAAATCTGTCGCTCCAAAAAAATATTACTGAAAATCAGAAAATTGGTCCATCAAATACAACATACAGTTTTTTTTTTTTTAATTTCATAATTCATTCAAATACAATTTAAAAATATTTAAAGTTTAAAATTTATTTCCTAGCCATAAGACAATTTCTTATGCAACAAAAACAAACACTTAAAGATTGCATATCTTTAACACTGCACATAAACTCAACAACTTATTATACAAAAATGCATACTATTGTATAAAGAAAATAACTAGCATAACAAGACTAGACTAATAAATGCATCACATTACACACATAACAACTATTATTTCGTCTTAAGTTCTTAACCTTAAAGTACTTGAAATATGAAATGACATTAAAATTCAAAATAAAAGGGCTAACTGTAATGATGGATTACTTCAGGAGTACTATTAAAATACTTAAATCAACCATATCAAACTGGATGGTGAAAATATAATTATACAGACTAAGCAGACTCTTGTTCAGCCAAGTGATACATGGATATGTGAAAATATAATTTATATAAAACATATAGATTGTTTGCATAGCATGTTTAACAATGTGAAAAAATAATCTGAATTAATCTTATCAACAATTCTCATGCACATACTAGTAGTCCAAACTGTTAGTTACAGAACAGATTCTTTTAAAGCTTAATAAAAGAAAAAAATAGTATAGTATACTTAATTCAAAGTTTGGTGTGTCTGAAAAATAATGGACTGATATTCAACTATTCAAAACTATATTCTAAACTATTCACTATGAATCTGTCCCTCCACTTATTGAGAGTGTCTCCTGTTGGAATTCCTGCATTGAAGACTTGTCTGACTTTTGTTGCACTGTTTTCTTCCCCCTTCCCTGTTCAGTACCACCTGCCAGTCATTTATAGACCTCTTACTCAGCGTCTTCAGTGGTGTGGTTCTGAAAGTTCAAAAGGTATAAAATATATCTTAAGGAAGCAAACCAAACAATGTTGGGACTGTTAAACTTGGCATTGAAACTAAAAAATATAACTGATGAGAATAAAGTATCATTTTTTTCATATGTGTTCCACTGAATAATGCATTTTATAAATAAATCATAATGTAGGTGATGTGTGTTATCAGCTCAAGCCTCTTGTAAATGATATAAAAATTGAATAATTCCAAGGCATTGACTACGACTTCATTACATTTAAGACTTGGCTAGAGTTTATTGCAGCAAATCTTACTGTAAAATTCATCCATGATATGCAGTTTGGTAAATGGCAGCATCCCCTTCAGTCCATGGAAGTTGTAGTTTACATCCAGCTCATTTCCATTCAGAAAACTCCTCACAACGTCCCAGAGATTTGAATTAAACAGGTTGACAGGTATTCTGGTATTCTATCTACAATTACACAAAGCGTATACATTATGAATCATCTAGTTCTATATGTCAGAGATGTGAATACCTTAATGTAGCTTCATGTAAATCTGTAGCAAGTTTAAATAGCAAGGTATACTTTGATCGGAATACAAGTGATTTATAACAGTGCTTTATGATACAGAAATAAATAAATACATGATAATAGTAAACACAGATTTGTTGCAGGATTTGCTATCTTGTAGGAATACCATATGGAATGTATACCAGAAAATTGCCAATGACAGTACGTAACGTTATCATTATTATTCAACAATACAGTAAATAATGCAAAAAGTAACAATAAAATTTATCTAACTTTTGATCGAAATTATTGATCCTTTGGTCCTCAAACTAAAATTTATAGCAGATAAAAGTAATTCTAGACTTAGACACCTTGAATTTGAACTACCGGTACATACAATATACGATAAACAAGTCGAACTCAACTCGCGAAAATACGTTACAAACCAATTCCTTATTCATAATCAGAATTATTTTCAAAAAAAGCAAGACTTAATTATTAGAAAGGCATCTTAATCAATGTTATACATACGTATTTCACGTTTTGAATAGGCTAATAATGTTCGTCTGGCCGTCACTCTGAAGAAAAGCTAAGTAGGTTAACATCGCGTTGTGTTGTTGACCGTTGGTTTGAATATTGCAGTTAACCGGAAATGTAGAGTGCGCATGTGTAAAATAGTATATCTGGGACCCATATGGGTCCCACATAGTCGAACCCATATAGGCATATCCAGATACAACCCATGTGGGTCCAGTATGGGAAAAAACTCTATAATATATGGGACCCATATGGGTCCCACATAGTCGAACCCATATAGGCATACCCAGATACAGCCTATATGGATCCCGGGAAAAATCCCACATAGTTTAGCCCATATAGGCATACCCAGATACAGCCCATATGGGTCCCATATACCCTTGCTATCTGGGCAACTGCTGTTGTGAAAGGTTTCCACTCCATTAAAATTAAGCATTTCTTTTCCCATGGGAATATGTAAAATATATTTGTTATTATTTTTTATTAAAATGTATATACTAGTAGATATAAGTGGTATACTGGAGACAGTGGCGGGATGACAACCTATAGGGTTCCTGGTTTGAAACCTGGTCACACTATTGGTTCAGTATTTAGGTCTGTTGCTCCTATTGTCAGATCTGCTGTTTTATAGAGTTCTGGTACTGGTTAATTCAGCGAGGGTTTGGATGATGGTCCATTGTTTAGAGGCCCGACATATTGTAATTCCATGAGTAAATGTGTAAGGAAAATCAGTTTAACCCTTTCCCTCATATAGACTCATTTGGATGCACTCAATAGGTACCACATAAAGCCTGATCTGCAGAAAACCAGTTAAACCGTACCAAATATAATTACAAAATCCTCATTTCCAGACCACTGAGCAGCAGCGAACAGCATAAAACCTGATCAGCTTGTGAGTTACTCGCAGACTGATCTGGTTTTATGCTGTTCGCATAGGTCTTTTCATGGTGTCCTCTATGAGGGAAAGGGTTAAACCAATTTTTACTGCTGGTGATTATATTATATAGGTGATTATAGATGGGATTTTTTTCTTTGTTTATGAATTTCTATGAGAATTTGAAGTGTAAAAGTTACATAAGAAATCAAATAGGAAAAAGCAGTCTGATCAGGGTTTTAACAAGTGTTACACCAAGTTAAGGGCGTGTCTGTGTATTAAATGGTTAAGAGTCAAGGTAAAAGATTCCATTGTGTTCAGAGCAATCTTCTATTGACAGAGATCACTATTGATGACAATACGTTAATTGTATGGATGTTCTGTTGTAAACCCTTAGTAAACATATTTACAAGTCTGTAAACAAATAAATGGGGTTATTCTTTGGTCAGATGAGGCGTAATGATTATCTCTTTGAAAGTTTCGGGGTTTTGTAAGTTGCAACTGCTCAGTTTGATGTGGAAGAAGAGAATATATAGACCAGACTTGAGTCTCATATTGAGATTTTTGACAACTTTTTTCGGAAAAAAAATTTTAAGGACCTAGTATTCCCTTCATTAATTAATCCTGGCTCAAATTCCACCAACAATTTTTAGTGCTAAGTAATACTTAAATTTCATTAGTCTTGTTTTTCTATTAAAAATAACCAAATGTTTCATTTCTTATTAATTATGGTTAGTAATAAGGAAATAATTCATTTGAACTTAATTGTGTACTTGAATATTTCATATAATAATAATGGTGGAATGTGTTTCTACCTAGTTTAAGAATTTAAGTATTACTTAGCGCTAAGTATTGTTAATGGAATTCAAGCCATGATTAAAGAAAATTGCATGAATGCTCTTACAAATTGTACATTTAATTTGCTCATATTTGCTTATAGATATTTTGGTTTTGAAAATGATTCACTTAACCCTTTCCCTCATAGAGGACACCATGAAAAGACCTATGCGAACAGCATAAAACCAGATCAGCCTGCGAGTAACTCGCAGGCTGATCAGGTTTTATGCTGTTCACTGCTCTTCAGTGGTCTGGAAATGAGGATTTTGTAATTAAATTTGGTAAGGTTTAACTGTGGTTTTCTGCAGATCAGGCTTTATGTGGTACCTATTGAGTGTGTCAAAATGAGTCTATATGAGGGAAAGGGTTAAGATATGTTTTGTGAAACACAAGCATGGCCCCAAGTTCTCAAATTTTAGGGCCTGTAACTTTTTAACTTGCGATACTTCTCAAACCAAAACTTCCATGATCCATAATTTAATATTCATCAACAAAGAGTTAAGACTAGTAAGTTAGTAAATTGTTGATTATAGTAATGTATGTATAAATTACACAATGAAAGATACAGATACACCAAGCCCAATGAGCCTTTATGACACCTATATATAAAATGAATCACAGAAAGTAATCACTTTGCATGATTGATGTGACAAAATCCTGAATTGAATTGCCATGGGACATGTATATAGCAATGAATTTTGTTTGGTCATTGTTGATATTATAAATTTGGAAGTTCCTCCATTGTAGTTTGTTTTAAGCAAAAAAAGCTTCTCAGATTTAGAGTAAAAGTCAACATTATTAAACTCATCAAATGAAATTAATTTCTGTTTGATTGGTATGGTCACTGTGTATCAGAAAATAGATTTCTGTCCAAATATAACCAGAATACAAAACAATACACTGGGTTTCAATAGGCTTGAATACATGTATCATAATGAGAAAATATCCTTATTCGTTCATTAATAATTGAGTTTATAGGAGCATGGTTATTGGCTGTCCAACCACTGATGTTTAAATGCTTAAATGCATGACACTGATAGTTTGATAGAGACAGGGTTCATCCCAGTTGGCTTTGGCTGCGTTGCCATGGATTGATGGTGGCCTCCGCTTAATTTTTTTTTCCGTTGGCATCGATGGATAGGTTGTGGTCCTTTGGAAGTTCCTGTTAAATCGCGTCTGTGTTCTGTAAGTCTTCCTGCATGCCACTTGCTACTCTCAAGAAACCTGCTACTGAATGACTGAGACTGCTGAAGTATTAAGTGACATCTTGATACATAATACAGCATCTTCTCTTGCCTTGTGCAAAACTTAATCTTAGGTCAGGATGGTAAGAAGTGCAAATACCAGACATCTGTGAAGGTAAACAAATTTATTCGAACCTACGTTTCGATCAACACT
>CM037789.1:870914-895925 GCA_021229015.1 Solen grandis | reverse complement strand
TTTACAGTATCATGGAAACAATCAAATTTATATGTACAGAGTCAATAGAGGATTACTTTTTACCTACATGTCCAAGTACCTATTACTCACAATAGGGGAGAAAGATGTGTATGTGACAGGATAGCTCAGTCTGTAGAGCAAAAGCATAAGGCTTCGAATCCCCATTAGGCTGCATATCTTTCTCACCTTGTGACATTTGACACCTAACATGGGGTTGTGGCATAGGTGCTAGGTAAGTCTAGCAACACCTGCACATTGTTTTATTTACCCTTTATCTCCTAGAATTCATAGACAAATTCTAAAATAAAATGGATTAATGTCACAGTACCGATTACTTGCAACAGGGGAAAAAGATGTATATGCGACCCGGGAAGCTCAGTCTGTTGAGCATTCAAGAAAAAGGCCACAGGTTTGAGTCCCAGTCAGGCTGCACATTTCTCTTGTATAATGATGATAGTTTTATCTTACTTTTTAAATTCAGATCTGACATGTTTAAGCAGAGGAACAGATAAGCTGCGTATCTGTATATTTTACACAAATAAAATGGACTAATACGCTTAACAATTCAATTCTGTGCATACCATTTACGCATGAGAAATATGGCTTCACTCTATTCTTTATAATTCCTTGTGCATTGAAATCCATTGCTACTGATGTTTTATCAAACAGCTGATTTTCACTTCCTGCTTTAAAGCTAGACTGTCTTGCCTTCAAAAACCATTGATCATTTGAAGTTTGCACATTCAAAATCTCAAGAGCATCTGGCATACCTTGATGACTTAACAGGGTTGTCGATGGCATCCCTGCCAATAAATAGTGGACTAGACTAAAAATGTGCAATATCATCTTTGTTCGGTTACCTTTCTTTAAATGATTATGTAACTTAGAAATTAAATACATGTATAATTATGCAATGCATATGAAAAGTATAAAGTAATTATACCTTATTGCTTTATTTTCAATAATGCCACATTTGTCTTGGGAATTAGGCCGGTTACCAGTCAAAATGGACCCAAGTAAAAACGGACCCAAGTTGAAACGGTGCCAAATTGGTCAAAACGGACCCATAAAAGAGTCAAAACGGACCCATCCTTATTCAAAATAGTCAAAACGGTGCCATTTATAGTCAAAACGGTGCCACTTTGGTTAAAACGGACCCCATGTAAAATTTGTTGTAAATTATTGTATAAATATATGGATGATTTGTTAAGAACTTCGAAGTCAACAGAAATATGTTATAAACCGTTTTAATGAGATTATATTATTGATATAAAGAGATTAAATTATTGATACAAACATCTACTACGGTTTGTTTCATGATAAATAAATGATCATTAGGTTAATCCTTTGAAGAATTCATAAATTTATAAATAAATGAAACTTGAAATTTAATGGTAATTGAGATGTCAGTTTTAAATTTCATAAAGGAAATGTGCTAAATCTATCGTTATGATGTAATTAATTAGGAGAGATCAATAGAAACCGCTGTTTTCACGGTTTACTCTCGCTGCAACATATATATATATTTCTCAGAGTTAAATTCGTCATAATGCATGTTGTTCGGTTATATTCTGTGTGGACATATTAAGTTTGTGGTTTAGTCGTAATTTATATAGGAAAACTGAACTAGGCATAGTGTGGTTAGTATGTCTAACACTCCGTGTTTGTTCTGTAGCAGGCCAGTGTATCGTCACCATCATGCCATCATCATTTCTGTGATTTTATGAAAGACAATGTAACGTTGTAATATTAAAATTATTTACTAAATTAATGATAGTTCATTAAAAGATTCTTAGTTCTGTAATTATTTAAAATAAATATTTAACGATATATTATCATTTCATTATCACTCCGTTTGAAATATATGATTTCTCCTTACGTATTGAAGACAATGCTATTTTATTAACATACCCTATAGGAATAACAGCGAAACAGTACCGAAAGGCCGTAGCTGAAGAGAGTGAGCTGCACTATATATAATGGGGCCGTTTTGACCGATCTTCTCACCCAGTTGGGGCCGTTTTGACCAATTTGGTACCGTTTTAACTTGGCACCGTTTTAACTTGGGTCCGTTTTTACTTGGGTCCGTTTTGACTGGATAACTTTAGGCCTCGTCGTCTTGTCAATTCGAGGTAGAATATCAAATTCTAAGAAATCATACCTTACAAGTAACCAAAATACCATTCTCAGGTATTGTAGATTAAGATTAAGCCACCTTATTTAAGGTAAGATAAAGTTTCACTCAAAAAGTTAAAATATTTGCAGTAAAATGTACTCCTAAGAAACAGGTTTCACTCTTGAAACCATTGCTTATCTGTTCCTCTGTTAAGTTATTGACAAATATCTATCTATCTATCTTCTGATACTGTCAACATCTCTTTCGAGCGTTCTAGACATGATCAACATGATCCAAGATTGCTCTCGTACTAGAGTTAATTCCATTAGGCAAATATTGAAATATTTACATTATTTCAATGTCAAACTGATCTTAAATTGTCAAGTTGAAAATGAGTTCTCGATTTCTCTGTTTTGTAACAATGTGCATATCACATTGTTACATATGCTGTATATACATATATACTGTCACATATTTTGAACTCTATTGAGTTATGTATAACCAGAGACAAAGGTGTTCGTGTTCTTGAATCTGTCCTAGATTCTGAACCCTTGCCTTCTACAAAGATCATGTACCTAGTTTGTTTTTTTGTTGTTGTTGTTTTTTTTTGCTCTTTTTTTGGACTAGCATCCATAGGTGTTCGGAACATGAACTCATTATCATAAACACATGGCAAAGTAAAATATGTTGATTACCAAAATGCGATGTATGTATCTAACATTTAACACCTACCTCTGCCTTCGTCGGATCCCTGCATGTTGCAAATATGAATTGAGGTGGAGTTTTCAATTTCAAAAACTGTTTCACAAATTCAAGTCCGAGCCCTCTATTGCATCCAGTTATGAATACCGAGTTAGGTGCAAGTGCCATTTTCAGATGGGAGGAGATTTTGTTTAGCAACACCGCTCTCGAAAGCAAATGTTTTAACCGAAAGTAATGACCGCTGGTACCACTCTCTTACTCATCGGCTTACACGTTACATTTGTGAGGAACGAACGACAACTCTGCAGGGAGATTACGCTGGTACCGACCCGTTAAAAACTCGAGTACTAGGTAGACCTAGTTAAACGAAATGGACTAAGAATATCGAAAGGGAGGTCTTATTTTACTGCTTCGGCATTTTATAACAAAATATTTTGTGATTTTTTTTTTTATGTTCATAATTCATTAGAATAAATTAATACCTTAAAGTTAGGCCAAAAAAAAAAAAAAAAAAATGTATGCATATTGGATATTTTAATACAGATTTACCCATTCCAATGAAACCGAGTCCATTTCGCAGTATACACTTAATCGATGAGTTAATAATCTCATAACTGGGTATATTTCACTACTTTTTTTTATTCATTTATGTAATGAAAATTATACTCTAGTTCATTAAATAATTTATTTATTGTTCATAATATGCAATATTAAAACGGTAAATGATATTGATGAGTCTAACGAAATGGACCGAGAATAGCGAAATGGAGTTTTTATTTTTTACACTACGGCATATTATAGTTGTGATTTTACTGTAAATGTATGATTATATCAATATTTTAACGTTAAGATAGAGAAAATTTTACATTTGTGATATTTATTGACTTAGAAGATAGCATATCCATGAAATGAATTCACGGAATACACGAAATGGAAGAGAATGGCGGAATGGATTTTAACGCTACGGCATTTTACAAATGGATTTTCATTGTTTTTGTTAGATTTTATCAATATATTAACGTTTAGAAAGAGACATTTTATGATGACATAATATTTTGTGTTTTAGGTTATGTGTATTTCGTCTTTCCCGGAGTATGCAACCGAGAATGGCGAAATGGACTTTGTATTTTAAAACTAAGGCTTTTTTTGGGTAGAACATTGACAACCAGCTTACACCTTCGGGTAATTTTCTCAGTGATTGAGCCTCTGTCTGGTCAGACAAAAGATCTTGATGATGGAGATTCCAATAAATTGTGTATACCCCATACTCCAGGGCCGGATCCAGAATTTTTCAACTTGGGGGGGGGGCGTGTAGGTAGATAGACAAAAATTTAAAATCAAATTCCTTGAAATTGGGGGTTGTGGGTTCGAATCCCAGAAGTTGTCAAACTTTTTTTTTACATACTACTCGTTTGTCATTATATCTGCATAGGTAAAAGTTGGAAGTTTTTGCATGTCACTTTTTTTCTCGCACCAAAATTCTGGTTACTATGGTAACGAAAAAAAATACACCTCATCGGAAGGGGTCTTATGTGTTGCGTGCAATACGTACCAGTTACTAGTTAGTTATAGTTAGAATAAGAAGTCATTTTGCAGTCTGAAAATCCTAAAATTCAGGAAAATTCATGAAAACATTTACCCATGTATCTCCATTTAGAAAGAAAAAAAGTTTATTTTATTTTTGTAATTTGTATAGGTATTTATAAGATAAATTATTCTAAATTTAATTTAAAAAATGTTACCTGGTATATTAAAGGTATATCTTGCCCAAATTTAAAAAAAAAAATCTTTTTGATTTGGCAAGATCAACCGAAATAGATCTCTGACTTCGTAGAAAATTCAGGTACACTTTGAAATATGTATATCAGTTATGTAGATTTTAGCGATAGAGCCTATTTTGAATTTCAAAACCAAAAGGAAAAAAGGGACCAGTGTGTAAAATGGGTTTGGTATTGTAAAAATTTATTGCATATTTCAAGTATTTTTGAAACAGTCAGGGCTTGTTTGCCGAATGCTATTTTTTGTTTATAATCAATAATCAATAGCCAAACCTTTTTCGTATAGAGGATATGACATAATATTTGTATGTTTTTGTTGTTCTAAAAATGATACTTTTAGATAAAAAAGAAAGGGGAGGTAATTTTGTTTAGATTTTGCATAGAGGTGTATACAGATAATACAACTTCAATTCATTTTAATGTGTTGTAGTTTGAAATAGATTATAATCCCTTATCAAAACACACCCAGCAAGGTGCTAAAAATCTTGAGTGGGACAGTTGGGAAACAAAATATCAAAAAGTGGGACAGTTGGGCATATAAGCAAACAGCACAACAAAATTTTTATTTCAATTCTTCATGGAGACTATTCGGGTATTATTCGGGTTTTAGAATAATAGATAACATATACAAATATAAGCAATGAATCTAGACCCTTAGCGATATAATAATAATATTGCTTGGGTTCATTTTTTTTTCTTAAGCCTATAGCTGTGCAAAGTCATGTCATTTACCAATTAAAAAAATATCCATGTTTTACATGGTGTTACCTACAATCCTTTATGCAGCATGCTGCAATGCTAGCTTGCAAGTTCGAATCCAGCCAGAAAACTTAGTAATATTAAATTTCATTTCAATATACCTATAGAAATAAAATAAATAAGATGAAAAAGGGAAAACAGGAAAGAAAATATCATACATAAATAAAAGTAATTGATTAGGTTATTATTTCCTTGGCCTTTACAGTAATGAAGTATTACATTTATATTTTTGTGCTATATTTACAACAACAACATTATTGGTTATATCCTTATTAGATTTAAAATACATTGATTAAACTATTCTTGTGCATTTGTTATTATGAAATCTTAAAAATTGTAGGAGAGAGAGTGGGACGATGTTCTTTTTGTAATATTAAGAAAAAAATGTCAAGATTTTTCTTTATACAAAAAATAGACATACACGGTAAAATCATTATTTAAAACAACCTGTGACATTCAGGCGTTTAATTGTTATAAACTCAGTATAAAGCTAAAGGCGTCTGACTGATTGGGATTAAAGCAGTTCTGTTCAGTCACAGCCACTATGTGATGTTGCCATGTGACAGCGGATGCGCTATCAGTAGGGGGTCTCGGAAACAGCAATGGCCTGATGACTGGTCGGATGAGGAACAAGGGGCACACAAGGGGGATTTCCACTACATTGCACAAAGAAAAATCACGACAATTTAATCGAAATTATACGACCAAGCCAGCTGGGGGTCTCCCCTGTGCTCCCGGTGAAACCGGGCCTGATACCCGCTCACCTGGGTACGTAAAAGTCACACTTTTTTTGACAGAGATGTGTGGTATTCAGGGTTTTAGCACTCCAGTACAGCATCGTATATTTTTTATTAATTTATATTTCCTTTTGATTTATATTTGTGTAGAATAATTATAAACCTATATCATCACTTTAACCTGTAAAGGGAAAGCTTACGTTGCATGGTTATGTTTCATTTGCGAAATAGGTATTTCATCATCTACATCACATAATATCATATATGTCGAATTTTCTTTATTAATTTATTGATTCAATTTTAATGTAATAGAAATAAATTTGCTAACGTTATTAAATAAAAAGTCCATTTTTTTTAAATACTCATTCCATTTCGTTTAAACCCGTGCAATGCGATATATCGACTCCATGTCATGGATATACTATCATCTAATTCAATAAATATCATAACTGTAAAATTTTCTTCATCTTACATGAAATTATGATAAATTCATACATTTGTAAAAGAAAAAATAACAATGTATATATATTATGCCGTAATGTAAAAATCAAATGTCCACTTCGCCATTCTCGATCCATTTCGTATGTTCTGTGAACTACGTAATGGACTGGATTTCATGGATATACTATCATTCTAAGTCGATAATTGTTAAATTTTCTCTATCTTAAGTTTAAGTATTGATATTTATAATGAAAAAAACATCTATAAATTGTCATACTGCGAAATGGACTCGGTTTCGTTGGATTGGACAATATGATAACATAATATCTGATATGTATATTATATTTTTCTCCTAACTTCAAGATATTGATATATTCTAACCAATTATTAACTAAATAAATAAATATTTCGCAATAAAATGCCGTAATATTAAAAGAAAAACTTCATTTCGCTCTACTCCGTCTATTTCGTGAAATGGAGTCCATTTCGCTATTCATACTACCGCTCTGGGTAGTTCTAGGCATTTGAACGAGTTCTATTTTACGAACTTTGTGAAGCTAAAATATAACGAAATTACAGCGTCACCTAGCTTTTGTCGGACGCAAAATAATATCAGGATGATTATGTTTTATTTTGTATGATGTATAAGTCATTTTTTTTTATAAATTAACTTAATAATGGCGAAATAACTTTTCGCGTCGTTTTCGTTCACATTAATTTCTTATTATAGACCGATCTTTGTTTCGTTTCGACTTTCTCGGAAGTTTTTCATCAGCTCTTGATATGGCTTTGCGGCCTAGCTCAGTATTCATTACAGGTTGTAATAGGGGTATTGGGCTTGAGTTTGTGAAACAGTTCTTGAAACTGAGTCACCCACCGAAGTTTATCTTTGCAACGTGCAGGGATCCAGCCAAAGCTGAGGTACTTGATAATCATGACAAGACGCAGTTGTAAAACAAGGGGCATTATTCATAATGCTATATTTTTGTAGTTATACCCCTTTTTACCTTATATATTTTTGTCAACATTGCTTATTACGTAGAATGTCTTGAAAACTATGAAAGGTATCAATACAAAACTTGAAATGCTTGATAATAATTACAAGGTGCAGTTGTAAGACAAGGGTCATTATTCTGAATGCTATATTTTCGGATTATGTCCCTTTTTAACTTAGAATTTTGATCAAAATTATTTAATAAGTATATTGATTTGAAAAGTATGAATGATATAACAACGAAACTTGGAATCCTTGATAATCAGGACAAGGTGCAGTTGCAAGACAAGGGGCATAATTCTGAAAGGAATGTTATGCCCCATTTTAACTCCTGAACAAAGCTCAGGGTGAGCTTTTGAGATCCTGTGAGTGTCTGTTGTCTGTCGTGCATTGTCATCAATTTAAGTTTTTACACTCTAGCACTTTCATGTCTTAAGCAATTGTCTTCAAACTTTATGACAATGTTTATGACCATAATATCTCAATTGAGTTTAATTATGGCTGAGATGGTCAATAAGGTCAGGAGTTATGCCCCTTTTAATATAAAAAACAAACAAGATTTCTCTTTGTTTACACTCTAGCATCTTCATTTTTTGAGCAATCATCTTCAAACTTTATGACAATGTTTATGAATATAATGTCTCGGTTGAGTTTGATTATAGCTGAGATGGGCCAATGGGTCAGGAGTTATGCCCCTTTTAAATAAAAAAACAAGATTTCACTTTGTTTACACTCTAGCATCTTCATTTATTGAGCAGTCATCTTCAAACCCATACAATGTTATGCCATTTTGGCCAATTAGTTCCCCTTTTTTTTAAAAATGCAAGATTTCACATTGTTTACACCCTAGCATCTTCATTTTTTCAGCAATCATCTTCAAACTTTAAGACAATATTTATGACCATAATCTCGCAATCGGGTTCAATTATGGCTGATATTGCCAGTTAATTCAGAAGTTATGCCCCTTTCAATATAGAAAAAGGCAGATTTCACTCTGTTTACACTCTAGCAGCTTTATTTCTTAAGCAATCATCTTTCTTAGATGAGCGATTTGAAACTTGAATCTTGATTAAACACCTATTTTTACATATAAAATACATATTCATGGCATTGTACAGTGAAAATGATAGAAGCTGATGAGATATACACACATACATAGAACATAAGGAACAGTCAGTGATGCTGTTAGCATCACTTAAAACAGTGCAAAATAGTTCTTGTAGTAAATTGACTTCAGTTGTGGTTTGAAGATTTCTACAGATTCACGTTGTCTCAGACTAAGAGGTATTTTATTCCACAGTTTTGGACCAGTCGTACTAAAACTTCTGTCAGAGAAAATCTTTTTCTTATTAAAAGGAACAACATAACGGTCAGAGGATTCAGAAGATCTTAAAGTTTGCTTTGGCACTTGAGGAGACAAAAACTTGGTTAAATATGATGGTGCATTTCCTACCGAACAGTTATACATGTATGTTAATATCTTCAAACTGATTCAATTCAGGGCCATCTTGGCTCTCTCTCTTTCTTTCTTTTTTTTTTAATTGTTTTTATTCAAAGCAGTTACATTTTTTCTACACAATGTAAGATATTTTTTTCGTTTTTTCATATTTATTTACTCTTTATACCTTACAGTGTTCAAACTTTAAATCTCAAATATGTCACCTGGTTGTAGACATGTAAAACAGATGACACCTCTCTAGTTATAATTTGAGCATGAAAGTGCTATTCTGCATGGAAATATTTAATAATTTTGTTTAAAAAAAGACAAACAAAAAAAAACAACTTAAAAGTGGTGTGAGATAAAATTTGCAATATTTATCTGTTTGAAGTGTGGGGTAGGGTAAGACAAAGGTTAGAGCATTGGTTTTAAGAGGAAGTCTTAAATTATTTGGTACCATTCTCTTTTAAAATAAGCATACCTGAATAGCAAATGTATTGATTTAATTACTTTTATGTAGATTATAATATTGGTATTTTCAAAGCAAAATACATGCATAAATATAATTGGAACTTTAATTGGTTCACTTTGACTAACAGGTGGACTCCATTTTGGTTTGTTTTGACTTGGGGTACATTTTAGTATTGGGTAAGTTTTGACCATGACTTTTTCTCAAGAAATGAAACTCATTTAAGAAATTAATTTCAGGAACTAAACCAGCTAGCAGCACAAAATGCATCAGTGCATGTCATCAAGATGGGTAAGTGTCTCCATATTATCTGCTTACAATTTATACAGGGCTAGAAATTTAATTTGGCAACTTGCAGTGTTTTGCCAGTGGACAAAATCATTTTCTTGTCATAGCTTGTCTGATTTTTGGAAAAACAAAAAATAATGTATTGTTATTACTTGATTGCCAGCATTGATGTGGGTTTTTGATTAAGGTTACTTAATATATGCAAAATACCAAATTTTTTACCTTGGAAATGGCATACGGTACTCGTTCACTATTGAAACTTTGAATACATGATCGCTATCAAATGATGGAAGAGTTTTACAATTTACATAACCTTGTCATATATTATGATGACTAGATTATTGTCCCAACTCATTAATGACCCCCGTGACAGTCAGTCACTATTTTTGTAAGTACATGTACTGGTGTATTTGAGAGTTCCCTCATGGACAACTATCTATTTTTCCCCATATGCAGACTTACTCAGTAATGATTAAATTTAGGTCATTATAGATAATGTTTTGTACGTCCACTTATTCTGCAGGATATTAAACAAGCCATTTTTTTCTTGATAAAAGTGATTAATTATTAATATGCCAACTATGGTTGCTTAACCCTTTCCCTCATATAGACTCATTTTGACGCACTCAATAGGTACCACATAAAGCCTGATCTGCAGAAAACCACAGTTAAACCTTACCAAATTTAATTACAAAATCCTCATTTCCAGACCACTGAGGAGCAGCGAACAGCATAAAACCTGATCAGCCTGCAAGTTACTCGCTGATCTGGTTTTATGCTGTTCGCATAGGTCTTTTCATGGTATTCTCTATGAGGGAAAGGGTTAACACATATTAATCAGCAGATCGCATTTTGATCAGTCTGAGCTCATAATCTACTTTTATTGTAACCGCTAGCAAACATTTTCTTACAAACATTACATTCAAACATTACTATGGCCATATTTTAGACCTTGCGGTCAAGGATTACCCACATGTGGGTCCTGGATTTTGCTGAAGAAACAGCATTAGAGGAGATAGGGGTTGGATACAAGGGAGTCCATTTGCGATACCCTAGCTTATTTTGTGAATAGACCCCTTGCTTCTTTTACATGCTGGGTGTATAGCACCAATACACGGGCAACAAGTTCCTAGGTAGAACCAGTACTGAGTACTCTGGATCCCCATTTTGCCGAGTGCCAGGCAAGGTTGCATCTGGTGCCAATTTTATATGTCCCACCTGGGATTCGAACCCCAGACCTACTGAAGACAAAGTGGATGTCTACCACTGAGCTATTGTGCAAATTGACAGATTGTGATAGCTGTCTAATTTGAATGATGATATAATATTTATGATTTAATTTCTAACTTGTTTCGATACTTTAATAATAACAGTTGTGTTAAGGTCATTATGATACCTAAATATTCATTCTGAATTTGAAGATTTATTTTCATAAAATAAGTAATGTGTAAAAGGATAAAATCAGACCAGAACCGCAGGCGGTGCTCTTGTTTTATAATTTACCTTGTCGTTGATGATTTTTTATGAATAAATACTTTTTATTATTGCTTTACAAATATTGATTTTTAGAGGGAGTATATAGGAGTCAGTCTGTTGGTCCGTCCGTCTGTCCGTCCATCCCAAAAACTTGTGACACAAACTACTTCTACAGTTCTTAACTGATTCAGTTCAAATTTTGTATGTGTATTCATAATCAGGTGGAGAGGTGCGTGACATAAATTTCACTTGAGTAATCTCAAGGATTACAGAGTTATTGCCCCTGATTTGACTCTAAATATCTTGTGATGCTAACTTCTACATTTAACGATGGAGAGGTCGGACATAAATTTCACTTGAGTAATCTTAAGGATGGCAGAGTTAATGCCCTGGCCCTATTTTTAGCTCACCTGAGCACAACGTGCATTCGTGAGCAAAATGAATTGGATTTAATTATTTTAGCCAAAACAGTCAACAACAAAAAAATAATAAATGTAGGCACTGAAAACAGAACATGAACAAAAAACAATCTAAAGGACGATTGGCTTTTATGTCTCTTTTAACAGCATACGTCTGCAGTTACACCGCTGTGGGTTCGAATCCCGGTAGGGACTTCAGATTTTTCATGTGTGGAAGCCTTCCAGCTGGCTTGCGGTAGGTCGGTGGTTCTACCCGGGTACCTCTTTGTACTCAGGGTCTTCCTCCACCTGTAATTAGCTGGATGTCGCTGTATGATTGAAGTACTATCGCAGCAACGGTAAACCCCAATACAACAACGTCTGCAGTTGTGAAGAAATTTTTACCTTATTTACCTTCTTCACTCGCTAATTAGTACATTATATGTAGCTTGCGGCTATACCAGCCCTTTATTGCCCCCTCTTCTCGGGACTGATTAGTGAGAATCGCTCGTTGTTATGTATAAACAAGAGGGCCAAGATGGCCCTAGATCGCTCACCTGAGAAAAGTATCATTCATTGCCTGTACAAAACAGATTGCTTTAGAATTAAGATGATGAGGTGAAACAATGTTCAGGAATTTTCTGACCCCATCCACAAAAGATATCATCATGACAAACATTCTGCCAAAGTTTGAGGATGATTGGACCAAAAATGTTGCCCTCAGAGTATAAACAAGATTTTTCTAAGATTTGACCTACTGACCTACATTTCTATCCAGCCCCACCCATTTTCAAACTGGTTTGAGATATCATCATGACAAACAATCTGACCAAGTTTGAGGAAGATTGCATCAAAACTGTGGCCTTTAGTGTGTAAACAAGATTTTTCTAAGATTTGACCTATTGACCTACTTTTCAGTCCGGCCCTGCCCATTTTCGAAAGGGTTCAAGATATCATCAAGACAAACATTCTGACCAAGTTTGAGGAAGATTGGATTAAAATTGTAGCCTCTAGTGTGTAAACAAGATTTTTCTAAGATTTGACCTACTGACCTACTTTTTGATCCAACCTGACCCATTTTCGAAAGGGTTCAAGATATCATCAAGACAAACATTCTGACCAAGTTTGAGGAAGATTGGATTAAAATTGTGGCCTCTAGTGTGTAAACAAGATTTTTCTAAGATTTGACCTACTGACCTACTTTTTGATCCAACCTGACCCATTTTCGAAAGGGTTCAAGATATCATCAAGACAAACATTCTGACCAAGTTTGAGGAAGAGATTGGATCAAAATTGTAGCCTCTAGTGTGTAAACAAGATTTTTCTAAGATTTGACCTACTGACTTTTTCCAACCGCCTTTTCGAAAGGGTTCAAGATATCATCAAGACAAACATTCTGACCAAGTTTGAGGAAGATTGTCTCAAAATTGTGGCCTCTAGTGTGTAAACATCAAAATTGTTGACGGACTACAAGATTTTTCTAAGATTTGACCTACTGACCTACTTTTTGATCCAACCTGACCCATTTTCGAAAGGGTTCAAGATATCATCAAGACAAACATTCTGACCAAGTTTGAGGAAGATTGGATCAAAATTGTGGCCTCTAGTGTGTAAACATCAAATTGTTGACGGACGACGGCCGACGGACAATCAAGTCTCCCAAAAGCTCACCCTGAGCTATGCTCAGGTGAGCTAAAAATATGCAGGTGACACTTCCATGGCAGTCACGCGCCAAGAGTAGTCCGAATAATGTCTGAAAATAGTAGGAAGGAAATCCAATCTGAACTGGTACCAGGATTAAAGGAAGATTTGTTCCCAAAATGGAGTGCGGATCCGGAACGCGAATTTCTATAGTATGAAAGTATTTTTATGTTGTGGAAATCCGTTCCAGGAAAAAAGTGTCTGGATGGCGAGGTTCCGGAGTAGTGGAATCCAGACTAACGAGTTTTCACTGTATGCAGGTTCTTATCTATGCTCCGCCTGGAGTCTGGCTTCGCCTGTATCAAAGAATTTTGTGGGGGTATTAATCACTGTTAGTGATAGCTCTAGTTTACCAATAAAGATTTGTTTTAAGATACCAAAATACCCCCCCCCCACCCCACCCCACCCAAACACAAAAACATACAGGTATACCGGTAGCCACTGTTTTACATTAAGGGCTATTTCAAATTTTCTTAGCTGTTGTTTAAACTAATAGTTATGTTTTGACTGTATTTTACAGAGGTTGTAGATCAGGAGTCTATTGGAGAAGCTAAGATGTTTGTGGAGAGAAAGGTATCGGGGGAGGGGCTGAACCTGTTGATAAACAATGCAGGAATTCTATGCAGGACTGGTGTAGAGGATACCACAAAGGAATCCATGATGGAGCTGTTTGAAGTGAACGCAGTTGGACCATTGATGGTGGTCCAAGTAAGTCCTGTAATTTTACTTTTTGTCATGAGTGTGCAATTTGTTCATATATAATCCAGATCAAGGGACCTCCCAGGCAGAGTAGTAATTGTTTGTTCAATTTCTGTTACTGCTGTGGGTTTGAGCCCCAGTTTGGTCACTAAAATTTTTCATGTGAGCAGTTCTTGTAGATGTATGTTGGTGGTTTTATCTTGGTGTCCCTTTGTAGATTCAAGGTCTTCCTCCACCTGTAATTAGCTTGACATATAGTAACATTAATGGTAAACTTAAAATCTACATCAGTCTAGTGAGTAGGATTTGTCCGTAATTTGGCTATCAATCAGGAGCAAAAATGTGAAATTTAGTAGTGTTGAATGACATTTTGTAGGAGGAACTGCACTGATTTCCTATTAGAATTGGGGATACATTTAGTGTTTTGCTATATTTTTACTGTACCATAGAGAGAGTTCCTTCAATTTTGGGGGTTTACCAGTACATCTAATTTGGGGGTAAAAAATAGAAGTACTGATCTTTAATACCAGGTTTGTGATAAATATGCTTTAAGCAATACAATCATGTTCCTGTATTTAACATAACTGTTTAAATGCCATTCTTACACTTTGAAACATAGCATAATCTAAATTGATCAAATTCAACCAATATTAAAAAAAAATAGAAAAAGAAAGGTGCATTATATTATTTTAGATATTGCATCTATTATACTATTTAAGATGACACCATTGCCTATTCATTTTATAAGTAAAATCAAAGAATGCACTTATTCAGTTCTAAACCATGTTACAGTCACAATATTTGTAGCATTTACTATAACATGCACTGCAAATGCTACTTTGTGTTTGTTTTTCACACTTCTAGGCTTTTCTGCCATTGTTGAGACAAGCTGTCAAGAGCAGTGGGGAAGAACCGATGTCCATCAACAAATCTGCCATCATTAACTTGAGTACAGGAGTTGCTTCGATAAAAGAGAACGACACCGGATCTCGATACCCTTACAGGACGTCTAAGGTACGCTGGTGCACAGAACTTAATCATGTTAATATTCGTTTTATAGAATACAGTGTAGATTCATAACTAAGCACTGTCCGCAGTGGCCAAGTGATTAAAGCATCCGCCTCAGGAGCTGGAGGTCGTGTGTTCCATCCTTGGCTGCAACATACCAAATTCGAAATAAAAGGTATAGCTCCCTTGCTTGGAGCTCAGCATATAAGCGTAAGAGTAGTTCCAGAACTGGTTGGCCCCTTGTCAGGATGATGTAACTTGGTGTGGTATCATGTCTTATGTCTATGGCATGATACTGCAGTGTGGCAGCATTATATCTGTCTCAAGTAGACATAGTCTCCAAATGACTGAACTACTGTTGGTGGGATATTAAATCCAAGAAATAAACAAACGTCACCACTAAGCTTTCTATTTTAATGCTGTACAGAATAGATCCATTACTACACACTCCATTATAATGCTGTACAGTGTAGATCCATTACTACACACTCCATTTTAATGCTGTACAGTATAGATCCATTACTACAAGCTCCATTATAATGCTGTACAGTATAGATCCATTACTACAAGCTCCAGTATATTTATTTTAATAGCATAAATACGTTACCTGTTATTACTTCAGGTATGTGTCTATTTGTGCACAGCTTCCAAAACAGAGTCCGCAAAATAAACCATTCCCTAAACCCCCTAGTTACCGGAAGTGTAACCCCCGTTCTCCAATTGTGTTTTGGAAGCCATCGAGTTTCAGTTGGTAACCTTGTGTGTCCCTTTCTTGATAGCTTCTGTGCGCTACAGCTCTCCTTTCTTATCTTTTCATAGCCTCGGCTGTGTTGTTTATATTGTTCTATTGGTTTTATTCTATATACGTGTAGAATTCCCAATCTCCGTCCCGTATCGGGACCTTTTGCCTTGTGTCACGGGTTTCCGTGCTTCGGCTCCCGTGACACTGGTTTTATTATATTGATTTTGTATATACTGTTGTCTCGTTTCGAGATTTTTCTTTGTACGGGTTTTCTTCGGTCTTCCCGTTTTTTTATTTTGCATACATTGTTCTTTTGTATTGCTTTTTACCATGTCGCAGTCCCGGGGTTCCTGCGGACATGTCAAGGCGTCCTGGGATTCCCATCAGTCCTGCCTATCATGTTCAGGGTGCTCTAGGGTCGACACCTGCACCGTTTGCGCTTCGTGGACAGACGAGATATGGAAGAAAGCCTCCTCCCGTCGGTCTTACTCTTCCCGGAAAAGGAAGGCCTCATCTTCCTCCTCCTTCTCCGAAGTTCAGCGCTGCTGGGGGTCGGAGTCCCTCTCCCCCTCCCAGGAAGAAGGCTTCCCGCCCCTCTCCGGAGAGGCCGCCTTCATCTCCTGGCTCCCTGCCCGGCTCTCCTTGTGTCAGCCCCAGGGGAGCAGTCAAGGAGACTACTCCGACCGGTCACCGGGCATGACCGGTCAAGTACGTGATCGTAGTCATAGCAAAGCTCACGACCGGTCACCGGTCAGGTCTAGTCACCGGTCAAGACCGGTCACCGACCATCACGGGACCGGTCACCGGGTATATCTGCCAGGGACCGGTCACCGGTCAGGACCGGTCACCGACCACCGGTCACCGGGCACCGGTCACCGACCACTACTCACCGGTCACCGGGCACCGGTCACCGGTCAACAGGCACCGGTCACCGGTCACCGGTCATCTATCACCGGGCACCGGTCATCAATCACCGGTCACCGGTCATCATCGGTCTCAGAGACCCAAGACCGGTCATCACCGGTCATCGGCAAGAGATCGCCACAGATCTACGGCCAGGTCGGCTCATCACGCTAGACGTGTGGGTCGCCGGTCTTCGCCGATTTTGTCTGAGAATTCGGACTCGAGTTTTTCCTCAGGTAGCCCTGCGGTTTCTCCGCTTCGGCCACCTCCTCCTCCATGTTCAAGGGTGCCCAAGAAACGGTCCCACAACCGTTCCCCGGGTTTTTCCGGTCACCGGTCCCCTAGCTCTGCTACTCGGGACCGGTCCCCTTTACGCTCCACCACGTCTTCGAAGGTTCAAGGTGCGGATGTTTCAGCGCAACCTCAGACCTTTGACCCTTCCACATGGTGGTCCCACATGATGGGGGAATACGCCAGGCATTTCAGTTCTGCCTCCTCCCCCGTCATGCCGGGTGAACCTTCTTCTTCTAGGAGGGATCGGGTTTCTCTACCACCAGAAACCCTTGATCACAGACTGTTCCTTCAGTCTCCTCCCTCCTCGGGTCCACAGGGCGCTTCTTCCGCACAGCCCCCTATGTGGCCCTTTTTCCCTCCATTTCCCTTCATGGGCTTTCCCCCTCAGGATGCTCCCCCATCTCGCCCTGAGGCTGGGTCTCCTCCCTCTACTCGCAATCCCCCTACTAGTGGGACTGCTCCGAGCGGACAATTGGAGGATGAAATCTCCCTTCATGCTCCGGAGGAGGACTCCTTATTTGCTGAGGACGTGCCTCTTTCGTCCACCTCGCGCCGATCCAGCGCTCATTCCGAACCTCGTACTGACAATCCTCTCTCTGACGAGGACGAGGAGTCAGACGACAGTCGGTTTTCCATGGACAGGGCTGTTCAGGAGGTCTTTGCTACCTTACCTGCATCAGTATGCAAACCGGCCCCTCCTCCCTCCCGGAAGAGGTGCGAAGGTTACCTTGACCTCGTCGGTAAGCCTAAGGAATCCAAATCAGTCGAACCGGAGTTGCTCCCTTTCTCTCCGGTCGTCCGTTCGGCTCTGGAGGATTTCGAATCTTCATCCTCCTCTAAGCCAGGACCGGGCTGGTTTATTCCAACTTCAGACCTTCGGCCTTTGGGTTTTAACCCCAAGACCTACAAGTTTCCGGAGGGTGATTTTTCTATCCACCCCCCGAAACTGGACCTAGATGCGAGTCGGCTCCGGCTCAAGGTCCCCTCCTCTTTACCGCTTCAGCAGAAGGTCCTGGATCGCTGGGAGCAACGCTCCCGCTTTCTTTCCGGCATCTCGTCGCATACTGACTCCTTCGTGGCCGCTCTTTCGGTCAAGCTACAACAAAAGGATGCCTTATCTACTTCCGTCAGGCTTCTTTTAGAGGCCTTAGCAGCGACGGCAAAACATTCGATTTTGCTATCTCTCTCTCTCTCTTCCGAGATGACTCGCTGCAGGTGGGATGCCATCCTGGACGGCCCCAACAAGCTACTTCTCTCTTCTTCTCGAGAAAAGCTTAGGTCGGCCCCTCTTTCTTCTTCGTCCCTCTTTGGGGGCCGAATCAAGGAAGTAGCGGATGCCTCCAGGGAGGAGCAAATGCACGGCGCGGTGGCCTTCCAGCCCCGCACTCCTACTTCGGCTCCCCCTAAATTCCGGATACCGAAGAAACCTTCGGCTTCTTCCGGTAAATCCCCGAAGGACTCGGAAAAGGGCAAGCCTCAATCTCCTTTCAGAGGCAATCCCTCTTCCAGGGGCGCTCGCCAATCTGGTCCGCAGCGACCACGATTTCCTCCTTCATCGCCCCCCACCCCTTCTTCTACCTCTACCAGTCAAAGGGGTAGGAGTAAGCCCTAGGGGTACGTCCTTTCTTCCGCTTCCTCTTCCAGACGTTCGATTAGGAGGAAGAGTGTTTCTGTCCCTTCCAGTAGGCGGCAGACTCACTCATTTCATTCATCATTGGGAGACAATCACCGACGACCAATGGGTCCTGTCTATCGTGAGACACGGGTATCGGGTTCCGTTCAGTCGTCCCCCTCCACTATCACGCTCTCCCATTCATCTCTCCTCCAATCATCCTCGTCTGGGACTCGCCATTTCAGATCTTCTGGAAAAAGGAGCGGTAGAAAGGGTCTCGATTCCAACCTCTCCGGGGTTTTACAGCCGTCTCTTTCTGGTTCCCAAGAAGGACGGCGGGTTTCGACCGGTCATAGACCTGTCTCATCTAAACTCCTTCATTCCGAAGGAACACTTCAAAATGGAAACAACTTCGTCGATCAGGGCAGCCGTCCTCCCCGGTCACTGGGCTGTTTCCCTGGATTTATCGGATGCCTACTTCCATGTATCTATCCATCCTCATTCCAGGAAATACCTTCGTTTTACGGATGGCCAAACTGTCTACCAGTTCAAGGCCCTTCCGTTCGGCCTGTCTTCGGCCCCCAGAATCTTCACCAAAATAGTTTCGGTTCTGGTCGCCAGGGTTCATTTTCGCGGCTCACGCCTCCTGGCGTATTTCGACGACTGGCTTCTTCTTCACATGGACCCAGTCGCTCTTCTCGACGAACTTCGATGGGTGACAGACCTAGCTCTCCGGCTAGGCTTCATCCTCAACTCCGAGAAATCGGAGTTGATCCCATCCCAGAACTTCACGTTTGTCGGGATGCAGTTTCTGACCGACCTAAACAGGATCAGAATTCCGGAACCCAGAATTATGTCTCTTCTAACTCTGGTTCGGGGGTTTTCGCGTCGGCAATCGATCTCAGCCCGCGAATTCCTATCGCTTCTCGGAGTACTCAATGCAGCAGCGGATCTTGTTCCGCTGGGCCGCCTTCACATGCGACCTCTTCAGTTTATCCTACTCTCGATCTGGCGTCCCAGTCGAGACCATTTACAGACCATTCTTCCGGTTTCTCCGGAATTGGTTCATCATCTCAGTTGGTGGAATTCCCCCTCGTTTCTCCGAGAGGGTGTTCCTCTTTCTCCTCCTCAACCGGAACTGTTCCTCTTCTCGGATGCCAGTCTGTCAGGCTGGGGTGCTCATCTGGAACCTCTGGGTCTCACGACCTCGGGTTTTTGGTCCCCTCAGGACAGTTCTCTTCATATCAACAACCTCGAACTCAAAGCGGTTCTACTAGCCTTACGACAGTTTTCTCCTCTCATTCGAGGCAAATCTGTTCTAGTATCTACAGACAACACGACTGTTGTCTCTTACATCCGCAGACAGGGGGGGACGCACTCGCCTTCTCTCTGCATGGAAGCATGGCACCTTCTTCATTGGTGTCAGGTGTCTTCGGTACTCATTCAAGTCAGACATCTTCCGGGTCGTCTAAATGTTCTAGCGGACCAACTGTCCCGCAGACATTCTCTTCTCCCCTCGGAATGGAAGTTACTTCCTCGGATCGCGACAACTCTGTTTGCGATTTTCGGGTCTATTTGCTACCAGGCTGAACAACCAGCTTCCGCTGTTTGTGTCACCGGTATCGGATCACCGGGCTTGGGCGATAGATGCTCTGTCTGTAAACTGGGATCATCTATTTGCTTATGCGTTTCCGCCGTTTTCTCTGATTCCCTTAGTTCTAAGGAAAATCCTGCGATCTCAGTGCCGGATCCTCCTAGTAGCTCCACTTTGGCCAACGAGATCTTGGTTCGTGGATCTTCTGGATCTTCTGATAGACGATCCTGTAGAACTTCCCCAGGTTCCGGACCTTCTGTCACAAGGTCGGAACAGGGTCCTTCACGACAATCCTTGCGCTCTTCGTCTTCACGCTTGGATGTTATCCAACAGCGAGTTAGACAGAAGAAATTTTCGGCAACAGTTGCCTCTATTATCTCTAAAGCCAGGAGACAATCTACTCGATCTGTCTACCAGGCAAAGTGGAAGGTCTTCCGTGATTGGTGTATCGCACGGCAGATTAATCCGGTCAAAGCTCCTGTCAGAGAAATCGCTAACTTTCTAGTTTTTCTTTTTAACGAGAAAAACTTGCGGTCAGTTCTATCAAGGGTTATAGGTCTATGTTATCGAACACTCTTAAGTTTCACAGATCCTCTTCCCTTGGTTCGGATCCTTATCTTTCGGAAATTATTCGTTCGTTTGAACTGTCTAGGCCAGTTTCTCGTTCGTTAACTCCAAAGTGGGATCTTTCTTGTGTTTTACTGGCTCTTACTAAGGCACCTTTCGAACCTCTTTCTGAGGCTTCTCTACTGCACGTAACATGGAAGACGGTCTTTCTTATAGCAATGGCGTCTTCTAAACGTCGTTGCGAAACCTTTTCTACTGAGGAAGGCTATTTACGCTTTAACAAATCTGATGGCTCTGTATCTTTGAGCTTTCAACCTGGTTTCCTTGCGAAAACCCAGCTCCCTTCGGTCTGTCCCCCTCCGGTAGTTATTCCGAGCCTTGCTAGGTCTTGCGCCAGGGGAGATCCTGATCGGCTTCTTTGCCCAGTTAGAGCCTTGAAGTTTTACCTCCAGAAGGTTAAATCTTTACGGGGTCGTCGTCTTCGACTTTTCCTCCCAATAAAAGGGGGGGGCGAAGTTTCGGCAGCATCAATATCTCGTTGGGTAGCCTCAACTATCAAGTTTGCCTATTCGGATCTTTCGGACAGGGATCTATCCTTTTTAAGAATTAGACCACATGAGCTCCGTGCTTTGTCTGCTTCTTGGGCTTTCTTGAATAAATCTCCCATGGATGATATTCTCAAAGCGGCCTCTTGGAAGTCTTCTACTAAGTTTTCTTCCTTTTATCTCCGCTCACTGGCTAACCAATCACAAAACCTTGTGGATTTGGGTCCACTTGTAGTGGCTCAGACAATAGTTTAATCATCATGTCTGACGCCTCGGCGGCTTTGGTCGTTTCCTACTTCGGGTGTCGCTGCAATCAAGGTTCTTTGTTAGCAACCTCCCGCCTTAGCGACGAAGTCATACCTGAAGTAATAACAGGTAACATATTTATGCTATTAAAATGAAATTTTTGAAGTAAAATTAATTTTAATTAGTAAATACTTACCTGTTATTACAGAGTCCCACCTCCCTCCCCGCTTGCTGGCGGTTGTATCCCTCGATGGCTTCATATACAATTGGAGAACGGGGGTTACACTTCCGGTAACTAGGGGGTTTAGGGAATGGTTTATTTTGCGGACTCTGTTTTGGAAGCTGTGCACAAATAGACACATACCTGAAGTAATAACAGGTAAGTATTTACTAATTAAAATTAATTTTACTTCAAAAATTTCATGTACAGTGAAGATACATTACTACACACTCCATTATAATGCTGTACAGTATAGATCCATTACTACACACCCCATTATAATGCTGTACAGTATAGATCCATTACTACAAGCTCCAGTATATTTATGTACAGTGAAGATACATACTACACACTCCATTATAATGCTCTTCAGTGTAGACCCATTACTAAAGACTGCATTATAATGCTGTACAGTTTAGACTCATGGCCAAAACCATATTGTAGATCATACTACACCCATATAATCTTAAGTGTAGATCATCTACCTCATTATAATACCCTATAGTGTAGATACATAACTACACACTTCATTATAATGCAGTATAGTGTAGATACATTACTACACACTTCATTATTATACTCTATAGTGTAGATACATAACTACACACTTCATTATAATGCAGTATAGTGTAGATACATTACTACACACTTCATTATAATGCAGTATAGTGTAGATACATTACTACACACTTCATTATAATTCTCTATAGTGTAGATACATAACTACACACTTCATTATAATACAGTATAGTGTAGATACATTACTACACACTTCATTATAATACTCTATAGTGTAGATACATTACTACACACTTCATTATAATACTCTATAGTGTAGATACATAACTACACACTTCATTATAATACTCTATAGTGTAGATACATAACTACACACTTCACCAATACTACAGGCTCCATTATAATGCTGTACAGTGTAAACCTATACTAATAACAATAAACTACATCAGCAAAGGAAATGTATGTTTTGCATAACATATTCACATTATACAGCCATATTGAAATGAGAAACAAACTTTTCATAGTGAGAATTTCAATGAAATGAACATAAGAAATATATCTAAAATATAAATATATTTATTTTATTCAGAAATAAACATTGCATACATATTCTTGATATTAATATAAATGCATGTACACTTAAGAATCCACAAAATTGTAGATATTGGTTCTGTGGAAATAAGATGTTCATTAGAATAATTATTTATCTCAAAGTAAAGAAAAAAAAGTTAAAATACATACAAATGAAAAAAATATTAAATAAATGAAATACTGTTTACTTTTATTTTTCTCCCCCCCTTTTTTATTTACATATTTCACTTATTAGGACTTTCTGCCTACAGGCAGAAAGTCATATTGGGTTTGTACTGTTTTTTTATTATTCTTCTTCTTCTTCTTATTCTTTTTTTCTTCCTCTTATATTTGTGTTAATTTCGAGGTGTTGCCATTGACTCAGAACAATGAAAATTTTATGGCATATATTTCAAACCATGGGCTTTCGGATGCAATGAATTGTATAATCATATGACGTCATATAACGTCAGACTTAACGTCACGTGAAAAAGTTTGTACGCGGTCTACAGCCATTATTTCTGGACCGATTTTCATCAAAATTTCACAGAATGTGTATGTTAGGCCCTAGTTGTGCATCCCGGTGTCCGTTTTTCAAAATTCGAAAAGTCCATGGTTCTATAGCGAATCCAAGATTCGAACCAAGGTCGTAAATTTTTAAATGCTTATAAAATCTGTCCTATTTAAGATAGAAAGTTGATTTTTAGTCAGTATATAGGTCTCTAGAAGTTTTAAACATTTTGTGAAAATAAATGTCATATGACGTCACGTGACGTCATTATATGATAATGTATTTCTAATATTAACAAGAATATTTCTATATGTTGCAATTGTCGAAGGGCAATGAAAATTTAATGACACATGCTTCAAACGCTGAAATTTTGATTTCTATGATTTTCATATGCCTATGACGTCATATGACGTCACACTTGAAATATGCAACAAAAGTTTGTACGCGGTCTGCAGCCATTGTTTATGAACCGATTTTCATCAAATTTTCACAGAATGTGTATATTAAGTTCTAGTTGTGCATGCCGGTGTACTTTTTTCAAAATTCGAAAAGTCCATAGTTCTATAGCGAATCCAAGATTCGAACCAAGGTCGTAAATTTTTAAATGCTCATAAAATCGGTCCTATTTGAGATAGAAAAGTGATATTTGGTCAGTATATAGGTCTCTGGGAGTCTTAAACATTTTGTAAAAATAAACGTCATATGACGTCACGTGACGTCATTATATGATAATGTATTTCTAATACTAACAATGGTATTTCTATATGTTGAAATTGTCGAAGGGCAATGAAAATTTAATGACACATGATTCAAATGCTGAAATTTCGATTTCAATGATTTTCAGAAGCCTATGACGTCATATGACGTCACATTTGAAATTGACTACGAAAGTTTGTACACGGTCCAGAGCCATTATTATTGGGCCGATTTTTATCAAATTTTCACAGAATGTGTATATTACGTTCTTATTGTGTATACCGGTATCCGTTTTTCAAAATTCGAAAAGTCCAAGCATCTATGGCGGATCCAAGATTCGAACCAAGGACGTCAATTTTTAAATGCTTATAAAAACTGTCCTATTTGAGATAGAAAGTTGAAATTTTGTCAGTTAGTAGGTCTCTGGGGGTCTAACAATTATATGAAAATAAACGTCATATGACGTCACGTGACGTCATTTTATTAGGACTTTCTGCCTAAAGCAGAAAGTCCTATTGGGTTTGTACTGTTTATTCTTCTTCTTCTTATTAGGACTTTCTGCCTACAGGCAGAAAGTCATATTGGGTTTGTACTGTTTTTTTATTATTCTTCTGCTTCTTCTTCTTCTTCTTATTCTTTTTTTCTTCCTCTTATATTTGTGTTAATTTCGAGGTGTTGCCATTGACTCAGAACAATGAAAATTTTATGGCATATATTTCAAACCATGAGCTTTCGGATGCAATGAATTTCATATTCATATGACGTCATATAACGTCAGATTTGACGTCAGGTGAAAAAGTTTGTACGCGGTCTACAGCCATTATTTCTGGATCGATTTTCATCAAAATTTCACAGAATGTGTATGTTAGGCTCTACTTGTGCATCCCGGTGTCCGTTTTTCCAAATTCGAAAAGGCAAATGTTTTACGGCGAATCCAAGATTCGAACTAATGACGTCAAATTTCAAATGCGTATAAAATCGCTTCCAG
>CM037789.1:845678-870814 GCA_021229015.1 Solen grandis | reverse complement strand
ATGGCTGTAGACCGCGTACAAACATTTGTAGCACATTTCAAATGTGACGTCATATGACGTTATAGGCATATGAAAATCATAGAAATCAAAATTTCAGCGTTTGAAGCATATGTCTTTAAATTTTCATTGCCCTTCGACAATTTCAACATATAGAAATATTCTTGTTAATATTAGAAGTACATTATCATATAATGACGTCACGTGACGTCATATGACATTTATTTTCACAAAATGTTTAAAACTTCTAGAGCCCTATATACTGACTTAATATCAACTTTCTATCTTAAATAGGACAGATTTTATAAGCATTTAACAAATTTACGACCTTGGTTCGAATCTTGGATTCGCTATAGAACCATGGACTTTTAGAATTTTGAAAAACGGACACCGGGATGCACAACTAGAAATTAATATACACAATCAGTGAAAATTTGATGAAAATCGGTTCACAAACAATGGCTGTAGACCGCGTACAAACTTTTGAAGCATTTTTCAAATGTGACGTCATATGACGTCATAGGCATATGAAAATCATAGAAATCAAAATTTCCTCACGTGACTAATAAGTCATAAAAATTTCATCGTCCTAGGAGTATTGCAACATAGAAAAATAAGCGTTTAGTTAGGAAGAAAAAAAGAATAATAAGAAGAAGAAGAATAAACATAACAAACCCAATAGGACTTTCTGCCGAAAGGGCAGAAAGTCCTAATAAGAAGAAGAAGAATAAACAGTACAAACCCAATAGGACTTTCTGCTTTAGGCAGAAAGTCCTAATAAGAAGAAGAAGAAGAATAATAAAAAAACAGTACAAACCCAATATGACTTTCTGCCTGTAGGCAGAAAGTCCTAATAATAATAAACATAACAAACCCAATAGGACTTTCTGCTTTAGGCAGAAAGTCCTAATAATAATAAACAGTACAAACCCAATAGGACTTTCTGCTTTAGGCAGAAAGTCCTAATAAACATAACAAACCCAATATTTTGCTTTAGGCAGAAAGTCCTAATAAACAGTACAAACCCAATAGGACTTTCTGCCAAAGGGCAGAAAGTCCTAATAAAAGAAAAAATAAACAGTACAAACCCAATAGGACTTTCTGCTTGAGGCAGAAAGCCCTAATAAGAAAAAACATAACAAACCCAATAGGTCTTTCTGCTTGAGGCAGAAAGCCCTAATAAACGTGCTCATCCATGCAGAAATGACTGAGAATGAAGAAACGCGATGATACCTTACACACAATATAACATCTAACACCGATATATTGAGTTTCTCTTCATATTATGTTCTCTTCACTTGTAATGTTGAACATCGCAATATCAAATACAAACATGATGCATGCATGCTGCTTTTAGAAATTATTGGATAAGTCTTGGGACATTAAAAACACATACATATATTTATCGGGTATCTGGGGATAATATTTTTTTAAATCCGATATATAATTTAAAAAAAAAAGTTCGGATTTTGGAAGTTTCAGGAATTCAGAAGTCTTGATTGAATTAGTCTAGCACATATGTATCGATGTTTATTAATGGTTGTGAAAAGTGTCATTTTTGTTTATATTTTTTTTTGTATTTTTTTTTTTTTTTTGTGCAAAATGATTATGTTAATGTGGTTTCCCATAATCAATTACCTTACTTCTCTTTCTCCCCCCCCCCCTTTTCTCTCTCTCTCTCTCTACTTGCCTTCTATTTCCCTCTCTCTTTCTCTATTTGCCATTTTTATGTCAAAATGGGTTATGCTAATGTTGATTCCGAGTATTATTTGTCTTTTTCTTTCTTTCTCTCAACTTTAATTTTTGCCACTTACGAAAACCAACACAATGTCCGATGTAGCCTAATAATTACGCTTCTTACAATACTGCAATTACACTTAAACTGTTAAGGATATGGTTTTCCAGTCACTTTCCTACTTTCCTAAATGTAACACACTGGATGATTGGCCTGACCAAACAAGTTCTGAAGAAGGTATTAGGCCGCTCCTATGTTAGTTTCATTACCCTGCAGGCTATCCTCACAGAAGCGGAAGCAGTCATGAATGATCGTCCGTTGTCATACGTCACTTCTGATATTAGAAGCCCTGACGCCGTCTCATCTACTGTACGGAATGCGTATCATGACACTTCCAAGTTGTGATGTATCAATAACGGGTGACAATCTAGGCAACCGAGCAGACGTTACGAAACGCGCTGTGTTCAATAGAAGCTTATCGAGCATTTCCGGGATCGCTGGAGAAGGGTCATTTTCCAGTTATGGACGTGTACAAGATCCATATAGGACTTCTTAGACTGCGTTAATATGGCCCGGGTTTGGACATGCTATTTTAAAGTATAGGTTGGGAATTTATTGTAAATATTCATATTGTCTCTGCAGACTAGTGATCCGCCCATAGAGCGGAAAGACAGAGGTTTGAGTTCTTCGTAAGGCTTGTTCTGTTGTTGTTGTTGTATTGGGGTTTACCGTCGCTGCGATAGTATTTCAATCATATAGCGACGTCCAGCTAATTACAGGTGGAGGAAGACCCCGAGTACACAGAGGTACCCAGGTAGAACCACCAACCTACCGCAAGCCAGCTGGAAGGCTTCCTCACATGAAAAATCCGAAGTCCCTATCGGGATTCGAACCCACAGCGGTGAGGGACTGAGATATTTGTAGTCCACGGCTGTAACCGCTCGGCCACGGCGGCCCCCTCTAATATTCCGTGCAATACTTAATATTGAGCAACTCACCTTTGAAAAGTGACCATTGGTCTGTTTCTTTTCCTTCCGTCCAGCGTTTGCAAGTTTTTATGGCAGAGAATGACCGGTGCGAACGCAGAGAGCCTGCCGATATAGCGATTTCCGCAGAGAGCCTGCCGATATGGGTATGCACCGTGTAAATGCTACCATGCAATAGAATCGTCGACGCGTGTAGCCTCGTGAGTTAAATTCCAATAACGCTTGTATATACGATCGAGACGACTGTATTACACAAAGTTACTTCATTTTGCGCTTTTAGCTAACGGACAAATTAGTCTTGAACGGATGACATGTGTTGATCATTTTGTTTCAAACGTCTACACTTATACACGCTCATGGTATCTCAAGCTGGCATTTAAATTACATTGTACTATAACATATATTTTCACATAGGTTATCATTTATCATAAATTTGGAATATAGCTTATACAACATTTATCGATTGATGCAACAATAAAGTCGGGAAATTGCAATGTTTCAACAACGGTCTAAATGACATGTGTCAAAACGCTCAAAGGATTATGGGTAAGGCAATGCTGCAACTGATATGTATAAGTAACGTAAATAAAATGATTTGACAAAACATTAAATCATTGTCAACACTTGTTTAGTTTGTTTGTTTGTTGGGTTTAACGTCCCACCGACAGTATTTCAGTCATTTGGAGACGATGTCTACTTAATGCAGTTATAGTGCTGCCACACTGCAGTATCACGCCGTAGACATGTGGCATGAAACCACACCCAGTCACATTATCCTGATACCGAGCCAACCAGTCCTGCAACTACCCTTATATGCTGAGCGTCAAGCAAGGGGGCTATAACAGTACCATTTTTTTACGACTTTGGTATCGAACCCACGACTTCCCGCTCCCGAGGCGAACGCTCTAACCACTCGGCCACCGGGAACGGTACACTTGTTTAGCTAGTAATATCAATATGATATAAGTAAAAAGTTTTTGTTTTTTTTCAATTTGTATGACTAATACATATCTGTAAACTTACATTTTCCGAAAATGCTTCAATTAAGGTGAAAGCGAAAGTAGGATATTTTCTGAAAACTCTTACACTTGGGTTGATATTCGTATTTTTGATGTAACTTCCTTATACTTTAATCAATTTTAAAACTCTAGGAACCAAAATAATCGTCTTAAAATTCTCTACATCTCACTTGCTAAAGGTGTGGACTTATTTCTAATGAGCTTTGAGATATTAGCCGTAGAACTTTGACAACACGGCAGAATCGCTGAAATTCTACATGTTTAAATTCTTATTTTTTATGTAACTTCCTTATACTTTGTTCAATTTCAAAACTTAAGGTACCAAAATAATCGTCTGAAAATTCTCTACATTTCACATGTTTATGTACAGGAATATTTTTAATATTTTTTGAGATACAAGCTCTTAAACCTCCTGAAAAATGAAAAAATCACCAAAGCTATATGCACGAATTTCGTTTTTTCCCCATTACTCCATGAATCTTAGGTCAATCATTAAAATTTAGGCATCAAAAGAACGGCCAAACATTGCTTTACAATTAATATTCATTATCATATTTTCAAAAATCAAATGTTTTTGAGATATCAACAGTTAAACACACTGGGGGTTACCAAATTTTCATTTTTCCTCCATAACTCAACCGATTCAACCCCGATCATCAAAAACTAAATATCATCTGACAGGTCTTTCTAAGCACTACAAATTATACGCATAGTATCTCGATAGAATATTTACCGTTTTTGAGATATTTAAGGCCGAAAAAAAACCCGATAATTGATATATGACCTTGACCTTTGGAATTTTCCGGAAACGGAAGTAACATGGCTCCATAGAATCTAATGCTGCATCTTCAGACAAAATTTCAAGCAAATCATACAAAAAATAAAGCCTACAGGGCTTAAAAACGGTTAAGTTTAAAAACGAAAGTTTTAATAGCATTATGACGTCATGTGACGTCATATGGCATTCATCTTTTCAGAATGTAAAGAAGACATAGAGACTAATATTCAGTCTAAATATCAGCTTTCTAGCTTTTCTGGAAGCGATTTTATACGCATTTGAAATTTGACGTCATTAGTTCGAATCTTGGATTCGCCATAAAATCTATGCCTTTTCGAATTTGGAAAAACGGACACCGGGATGCACAACTAGAGCCTAACATACACATTCTGTGAAATTTTGATGAAAATTGGTCCAGAAATAATGGCTGTAGACCGCGTACAAACTTTTTCACCTGACGTCAAATCTGACGTTATATGACGTCGTATGAATATAAAATTCATTGCATCCGAAAGCTCATGGTTTGAAATATATGCCATAAAATGTTCATTGTTCTGAGTCAATGGCAACACCTCGAAATTAACACAAATATAAGAGGAAGAAAAAAAGAATAATAAGAACTAGATTTCATTTGCACGGCAAACGATAGGACTTTCTGCAAACCGTTAAAATCTTAATCAAACTGAAAATTATTGATATGGAATAAGCAGAAAATATTAGGTTTCTATACGAATTCATCAATTCATAATGTCTGCAGAGCGCTTACAAACTTTTTGATCTTTAATAAGAATATTATTGCATATGAAAATTTTTTAAATGCTATTTTTTTGTATTTCTGGACCATTGGAATCACATTGAATTTATTGCACCAGAAAAAAAAAAGAAATCTAATGAAATCAATATAATAATATATGTATGGCATTTAATTTACCTTATAATCCCATTACGTCAAATGACGTCTGGCCTACGGAAATCTAATGAAAACGATTTGAATTACAACATGTGTGAAATTCAGCTTTTTACCTCGAATAGGGTCTCTGAAATACTAAACTTAATTACGAGGTCATATTTTCAAAACTTTGTTTCACCACAGAACCTCGGTCTTTTCAATATTTTGAAAACGAAAGTAAGGATGCCCAACAAAATCCTTGCTTTTTCATATTTGGTAAAACGGAGACGGGTTGGCACATCTAAAGCGTAACATACACATTCTGTGAAATTTTGATGAAAATCCGTCATGAAATAATGGCTGTAGACCGCGTACAAACTTATGTAGACAATGTCAAGTTTGGTGTCAAATGACGTCATAGGCATAAGAAAATCAATGAAATGAAATATTAAGTATTTTAAATATATCAAGTAAATTTTTATGCCCCATTGGAACTTTGCAACATATAGAAATTAACGCTTAGATATCAAACATTCTTTTTGACCTTATGACGTCAAATGACGTTAATCCTCACATAATAGAAATAAGTCTAAAAGACTAATATTCAGTCCAAATATCCACTTTCTAAATCATCTGAAAGCGATTTTATACGTATTTGAAATTTGACGTCAATGGTTCAAAACTTGGATTCGCCATAGAACCATTGCCTTTTCGAATTTGGAAAATCGGACCCGGAATACACAACAAGAGCGTTACATATACATTCTGTGAAATGTTGATGAAAATCGGTCCAAATATAATGGCTGTACACGGCGTAAAACCTTTTTGCCCTGATATCAAATCTTACGTGATATAACGTTACATTATTATGGAATACATTGCATTCTAAAGCTCATGGATTGATGTATAAACTATTAAATTTCCATGGTCCTGTGAAGTTAACAACATATTTGAATTAACGCATATATATCAGAAATTCTTTTTGTCCTTATGACGTCATCTGACGTCAAATGACGTTCATCTTCATAGAATATAAAGCAGACATGGAGACTTATAGACTACCCAAATATAAGCTTTCTAGCTTATCTGGAAGCATTTGAAATTTGACGTCAAAAGTTCGAATCTTGGATTCGCCATAAAATTATTGCCTTTTCGAATTTTGAAAAACGAACAAGGGGATGCACAACGAAAGCCTAACATACACATTCTGTGAAATTTTTATGAAAATCGGCCCAGAAAAAATGGCTGTAGACAGCGTACAAATATTTTAAGACGACGTCAAGTTTGACGTCAAATCACGTCATAGACAAATGGAAATGATTGAAATGAAAAATGTTTTATCTGAAGCATATGGTATTAAATTTTTAAGGTGCTCGGACGTTTTCAACATATAAAAATTAACACGTAAAATTTAGAAATTACTTTTCACCTCATGACGTCATATGACGTCATACGACATTCATCTTCTGCGAATATAAAGGAAACCTAATGACTTATATCCTGTCCCAATATCATCTTTCTAGCTCATCTGGAAGCGATTTTATATGCATTTGAAATTTGACGTCAATGGTTCGAATCTTTGACTCGCTATAGAACCAATGCCTTTTTAAATTTTGAAAAACGGACACCGGAAGGCACAACTAGAGCCTAATATACACATTCTGTGAAATTTTGGTGAATATCGGCCTAGAAATAATGGCTGTAGACCGCGTACAAACTTTTTCACCTGACGTCAAATCTGACGTTATATGACGTCATATGAATATGAAATTCATTGTATTCGAAAGCTCATGGTTTGAAATATATTCCATAAAATTTTCATTGTTCTGGGCCATTGGCAACACATCGAAATTAACACAAATACAAGAGGAAGAAAAAAAGAATAAGAAGAATAAGAACTAGATTTCATTCGTTGATACGAATGATAGGACTTTCTGCTACATTTGTCAAACACCAACAGCAAAAAAAAGTAAAAGGATATGAAATTCCTGCCTTTAACTTACTTTTGTATGACCATAACTTCAATAAAATTCGAAAAATAAACCGCTTAACTTGGAGGATATGGCAAAAGTTAAAAATCATTTTTTCATATCGATTTCATTTAACTTTCTATAATCTATGTAACAAATCAAATTTACTGAAAATGCTTACAATTCGATTTTCACATGATTCGGTCTAGCTTTAGAGGTTTTCAAGATATAAGAAAGATTAAATTTTTTTTTGGAAAGGAACATTGTTCCCTAGGATCACATGATGCACCTTCATTAAAATTTCATGCAAATCAAACAAAAAATAAGGCCTACAGGTCTTAAAAACCGTTTAATTTTAACAAAATTAACTTTGACCTTATACAGTCACATGCCGTTATACGACATCCATCTTCTCAGAATGTTAGGAAGACTTGTACGCTTATAATCACTCCAAATATTAGCTTTCTATCTTATCTGGAAGAGATTTTATACGTATCTGAACTGAAATTTGCCATCAATGCTTCTTTTATTGGATTAGCCATAAAATCCTTGTTTTTTTCAAATTTGGAAAAATGGAGACCGGTTGGCACATCTTTAGCATAATATACACATTCTGTGAAATTTTTATGAAAATCTGTCCTGAAATAATAGCTGTAGACCGCATACAAACTTGTTTAGTCAACGTCAAGTTTGATGTCATATGACGTCATAGGGACAAGGAAATCGATGAAATGAAATATTAAGTATCTTAAATATATCTTGTAAGTTGTTCATGCCCCTTGGAACTTTGCAACATATAGAAATTAACGGGTAGATAACAAACATTCTTTTTGACCTTATGACGTCAAGTGACGTCAAATGACGTTAATCCTCACAGAAAAGAAATAAGTCTTAAAGACTAATATTCAGTCCAAATATCAACTTTCTAAATCATCTGGAAGCGATTTTATACGTATTTGAAATTTGACGTCGATGGTTCGAAACTTGGATTCGCCATAGAAACATTGCCTTTTCGAATTTGGAAAACCGGACCCGGAATACACAACAAGAGCGTTACATATACATTCTGTGAAATTTTGATGTAAATCGGTCCAAAAATAATGGCTGTACACCGCGTAAAACCTTTTTGTCCTGATATCAAATCTTACGTGATATAACGTTACATTATTATAGAATACATTGCATTCTAAAGCTCATAGATTGATGTATAAACTATTAAATTTCCATGGTCTTGGGAAGTTATCAACATATTTGAATTAACGCGTATATATCAGAAATTCCCTTTGACCGTATGACGTCATCTAACGTCAAATGTCGTTCATCTTCATAGAATGTAAAGCTCACTTGGAGTCTTATATAATATCCCAATATCAGCTCTCTAACTCATCTGGAAGCGATTTTATACGTATATGAAATTTGACGTCAATGGTTCGAATCTTGGATCCGCCATAAAACATTTGCCTTTTCGAATTTGGAAAAACGGACACCGGGATGCAAAACTAGAGTGTAACATACACATATTCTGTGAAATTTTGATGAAAATCGGCTGTAGACCGCGTACAAATATTTTAAGACGACGTCAAGTTTGACGTCAAAACACGTCATAGTCAAATGAAAATAATTGAAATGCTAGTAAATTTTCAAGGTGCTCAGACGTTTTCAACATATAAAAATTAACACGTAAATATTAAAAATTCCTTTTCACCTCATGACGTCATATGACGTCATATGACGTTCATCTTTAGAAAATGTAAATAAATCCTAGAGACTTATATTCTGTCCAAATATCATCTTTCTAGCTCATCTTTAAGCGATTTTATACACATTTGAAATTTGACGTCAATTGTTTGAATCATGGATCCGCCATAAAAGCTTTGCATTTTCGAATTTTGAAAAACAGATACCGGAATGCACAACTAGAGCCTAAAATACACATTCTGTGAAATTTTGATTAAAAACGGTGCAGAAATAATGGCTGTAGACCGCGTACAAATATTTTAAGACGACGTCAAGTTTGACGTCAAAACACGTCATAGGCAAATGAAAATCATTGAAATGCAAACTGTTCTATCTGAAGCATATGCTATTACATTTTCAAGGTGCTCGGACGTTTTCAATATATAAAAATTAACACGTAAAAATTAGAAATTCCTTTTCACCTCATGACGTCATATGACGTCATTTGACGTTTATCTTCTGATAATATAAATAAATCCTAGAGACTTATATTTTATCCAAAAATCATCTTTATAGCTCATCTGTAAGCGATTTTATACGCATTTGAAATTTGACGTCAATGGCTCGAATCTTGGAAACGCCATAGAACCATTGCCTTTTCGAATTTTGAAAAACAGACACCGGGAGGCACAACTAGAGCCTAACATACACATTCTGTTAAATTATGATGAAAATCGGTCCAGAAATAATATCTGTAGACCGCGTACAAACTTTTTCACCTGACGTCAAATCTGACGTTATATGACGTCATATGAATATGAAATTCATTGCATCTGGAAGCTCATGGTTTGAAATATATGCCATAAAATTTTCATTGTTCTGAGTCAATGGCAACACATCGAAATTAACACAAATATAAGAGGAAGAAAAAAAGAATAATAAGAACTAGATGTCATTCGTGAAAACGAATGATAGGACTTTCTGCAAGCTGTGTTAATGCAAAAAGCAGGAGATAGAAGTTTCATGTAATGACTCACCTCTGGTAGTATTTCATGTTCATGCTGAACAATTGACATTATATTCCGAAATTAGTGCAAATGATAAGAACTAAGTATTAGTCTGTGACGTCACATGACGTCATATGATATCATAACTCTAAACATATGTAGAAATTCTGCAGAACTGCAAACTGTTTAAGTTTCAACTTTCTATCTCATCCTGAAGCTCTCTAATCCTAAAATGAAATTTTCGGTCCTATGTTCGAATCTTATTTCAGCCACAGAACTTCGGTCTTTCGGAATTTCGATTAGCTGACAGGATATGCACACCTAACTTTCAAGATGTACCATCTGTGAAAATTTGAAGAAAATCCGACCATAAATAGCGGCTGTAGAGCGTGAACACCATTTTTCACTATATTTAGCTCTGACGTCACATGACGTCATAGTGTGCTAAAGATGCTTTTGTTCAAAAGGGCATATATTACTGTCATAACTCTGAAATTTTCGTTATTCTGAAAAGGCATCATGTCAAAATCATTGCCCAAATATGAAAATTAAGAAGTATGCTTATGACGTCACAAGACG
Source organism: Solen grandis (assembly GCA_021229015.1). Taxonomy (NCBI): domain Eukaryota; kingdom Metazoa; phylum Mollusca; class Bivalvia; order Adapedonta; family Solenidae; genus Solen; species Solen grandis. The sequence continues at coordinate 860,177 of CM037789.1, read as the reverse complement.
TCATATGACGTCAAGACTCAAGATATATGTAGAAATTCTGCAGAACTGCAAACTGTGTAAGTTTCAACTTTCTATCTCATCCTGAAGCTCTTTTATCCTAAAATGAAATTATCGGTCCTATGTTCGAATCTTATTTCAGCCACAGAACTTCGGTCTTTCGGAATTTCGGTTAGTTGACAGGATATGTACACCTGAGTTTCAAAATGTACCATCTGTGAAAATTTGAAGAAAATCCGACCATAAATGACGGCTGTAGAGCGTAAACACCATTTTTCACTATTTTTTGCTGTGACGTCATGTGACGTCATAGGGTGCTGAAGATGCTTTTCTTCAAAAGCGCATACATTGCTTTCATAACTCTGAAATTTTCATTATTCTGAACAACTGGCATCATGTCGAAATCATTGCCCAAATATGAAAATTAAGAAGTATGCTTATGACGTCACATGACGTCATATGACGTCACGACTCAAAATTTTTGTAGAAATTCTGCAGAACTGCAAACTGTGTAAGTTTCAACTTTCCATCTCATCCTGAAGCTCTTTTATCCTAAAATGAAATTTTCGGTCCTATGTTCGAATCTTATTTCAGCCACAGAACTTCGGTCTTTCGGAATTTCGGTTAGCTGACAGGATATGCACACCTTTGATTCAAGATGTACCATCTGTAAAAATTTGAAGAAAATCCGACCATAAATGACGGCTGTAGAGCGCGAACACCATTTTTCACTATTTTTAGCTGTGACGTCATGTGACGTCATAGGGTGCTGAAAATCATTGAAATCAAAATTTCCTCACGTGACTAATAAGCCATAAAAATTTCATCGTCCTAGGACTATTGCAACATATAAAAATAAGCGTTTAGTTAGGAAGAAGAAAAGAATAATAATAATAATAATAATAAACATAACAAACCCAATAGGACTTTCTGCTTTAGGCAGAAAGTCCTAACTAGATGTCATTCGTCTAAACGAATGATAGGACTTTCTGCAACCTGTGTTAATGCAAAAAGCAGGAGATAGAAGTTTCATGTAATGACTCACCTCTGGTAGTATTTCATTTTCATGCTGAACAATTGACATTGTATTCCGCGAAAAATAAGCGTTTCGTTACGAAGAAAAAAAAATAAGTAGCAGTAGTAGTAGTATGCTTATGACGTCATATGACGTCATGACTCAAAATATATGTAGAAATTATGCAAAACTGCAAACTGTGTAAGTTTCAACTTTCTATCTCATCCCGAACTTCTTTAACCCTAAAATGAAATTTTTGTTCCTATGTTCGAATCTTACTTCAGCCACAATACTTCGGTTTTTCGGAATTAAGGTTAGCTGACATAATATTCACACCTTAGTTTCAAGATGTACCATCTGTGAAAATTTGAAGAAAATCTGATCATAAATGGCGGCTGTAGAGCGCGAAAACCATTTTTCACTATTTTTAGCTCTGACGTCACGTGACGTCATAGGGTGCTGAAAATGCTGTTGCTTAAAAGCGTATACTTTACTGCAATAACTCTGAAATTTTCATTATTCTGAACAACTGGCATCATGTCGAAATCATTGCCCCAAATTAAAAATAAGTGGTATGCTTATGACGTCCTCTGACGTCACGATTCAAAATATTTGTAGAAATGCTGCAGAACTGCAAACTGTGTAAGTTTCAACTTTCTATCTCATCCTAAAGCTCTTCAATCCTAAAATTAAATTTTTGGTCCTATGTTCGAATATTACTTCAGCCACAGAACTTCGGGTTTTCGGAAATTCGGTAAGCTGGCAGGATATGTACACCTTAGTTTCAAGGTGTACCATCTGTGAAAATTAGAAGAAAATCCGACCATAAATGGCCGCTGTAGAGCGCGAAAACCATTTTTCAATATTTTTAGCTCTGACGTCACAGGGTGCTGAAGATGCTTTTGTTCAAAAGCGCATACTTTACTGTCATAACTCTGAAATTTTCATTATTCTGAACAACTGGCATCATGTCGAAATCATTGCCCTAAAATAAAATTAAGAAGTATGCTTATGACGTCACATGACGTCATATGACGTCAGGAATCAAAATATATGTAGAAATTCTGCAGAACTGCAAACTGTGTAAGTTTCAACTTTCTATCTCATCCTGAAGCTCTTTAATCCTAAAATGAAATTTTCTTTACTCCTTTTCAACCACAGAACTTCGGTCTTTCGTAATTTCGGTTAGCTGACAGGATATGCACACCGTAGTTTCGAGATGTACCATCTGTGAAAATTTGAAGAAAATCCGACCATAAATGACGGCTGTAGAGCGCTAACACCATTTTTCACTATTTTTAGCTGTGACGTCATGTGACGTCATAGGGTTCTGACAATCACTGAAATCAAAATTTCCTCACGTGACTAATAAGTCATAAAAATTTCATTGTCCTAGGAGTATTGCAACATAGAAAAATAAGCGTTTAGTTAGGAAGAAGAAAAGAATAATAATAATGAAAAAATTACGTCACGTGACGTCATATGACGTTTATTTTCACATAATTGTTAAGACACCCAGAGACCTACTAACTGACAAAATTTCAACATTCTATCTCAAATAGGACCGATTTTATAAGCATTTAAAAATCTACGACCTTGGTTCGAATCTTGGAATCGCTATAGAACCTTGGGCTTTTCGAATTTTGAAAAACGGACACCGGGATGCACAACTAGAACTTAATATACACATTCCGTAAAAATTTGATAAAAATCGGCCCATTAATAATGGCTCTGGACAGTGTACAAACTTTTGTTGCATATTTCAAATGTGACGTCATATGACGTCATAGGCATATGAAAATCACAGAAATCAAAATTTCAGCGTTGGAAGCATGTGTCATTAAATTTTCCTTGCCATTCGACAATTTCAACATATAGAAATATTCTTGTTAATATTAGAAATACATTAAGATATAATGACGTCACGGGACGTCATATGACATTTATTTTCACAAAATATTTAAAACTTCTAAAGACCTATATACTGACTAAATATCAACTTTCTATCTTAAATAGGACAGATTTTATAAGCATTTAAAAATTTACGACCTTGGTTCGAATCTTGGATTCGCTATAGAACCATGGACTTTTTGAATTTTGAAAAACGGACACCGGGATGCACATCTAGAACTTAATATAGACAATCTGTGAAAATTTGATGAAAATCGGTTAACAAACAATGGCTGTAGACCGCGTACAAACTTTTGTAGCATATTTCAAATGTGACGTCATATGACGTCATAGGCATATGAAAAACATAGAAATCAAAATTTCCTCACGTGACTAATAAGTCATAAAAATTTCATCGTCCTAGGAGTATTGCAACATAGAAAAATAAGCGTTTAGTTAGGAAGAAAAAAAGAATAATAATAATAACTAGATGTCATTTGTCTAAACGAATGATAGGACTTTCTGTAACCTGTGTTAATGCAAAAAGCAGGAGATAGAAGTTTCATGTAATGTATCACCTCTGGTAGTATTTCATGTTCATGGTGATTAATTGACATTATATTATAAATAAGCGTTTAGTTACGAAGAAAAAAAAGAAAGTAGCAGTAGTAGTAGTATGCTTATGACGTCATATGACGTCACGACTCAAAATATATTAAGAAATTCTGCATAACTGCAAACTGTGTAAGTTTCAACTTTCTATCTCATCCCGAAGTTCTTTAGCCCTAAAATGAAATTTTTGGTCCTATGTTCGAATCTTACTTCAGCCACAATACTTCGGTTTTTCGGAATTAAGGTTAGCTGACAAAATATTCACACCTTAGTTTCAAGATGTTCCATCTGTAAAAATTTGAAGAAAATCTGATCATAAATGGCGGCTGTAGAACGGGAACACCATTTTTAACTATTTTTAGCTCTGACGTCACGTGACGTCATAGGGTGTTGAAAATGCTGTTGTTTAAAAGCGCATACTTTACTGCAATAACTCTGAAATTTTCATTATTCTGAACAATTGGCATCATGTCGAAATCATTGCCCCAAATTAAAAATAAGTGGTATGCTTATGACGTCCTCTGACGTCACGATTCAAAATATTTGTAGAAATGCTGCAGAACTGCAAACTGTGTAAGTTTCAACTTTCTATCTCATCCTGAAGCTCTTCAATCCTAAAATGAAATTTTTGGTCCTATGTTCGAATATTACTTCAGCCACAGAACTTCGGTTTTCGGAATTTCGGTAAGCTGGCAGGATATGTACACCTTAGTTTCAAGTTGTACCATCTGTGAAAATTACAAGAAAATCCGACCATAAATGGCGGCAGTAGAGCGCGAACACCATTGTTCAATATTTTTAGCTCTGACGTCACGTGACGTCATAGGGTGCTGAAGATGCTTTTGTTCAAAAACGCATACTTTACAGTCATAACTCTAAAATCTTCATTATTCTGAACAACTGGCATCATGTCGAATTCATTGCCCTAAAATGAAAATTAAGAAGTATGCTTATGACGTCACATGACATCATTTGACGTCACGACTCAAAATATGTATAGAAATTCTGCAGAACTGCAAACTGTGTAAGTTTCAACTTTCTATCTCATCCTGAAGCTCTTTTATCCTAAAATGAAATTTTCGGTCCTATGTTCGAATCTTATTTCAGCCACAGAACTTCGGTCTTTCGGAATTTCGGTTAGCTGACAGGATATGCACACCTTAGTTTTAAGATGTACCATCTGCGAAAATCTGAAGAAAATCCGACCATAAATGGCGGCTGTAGAGCTTGAACACCATTTTTCACTATTTTTAGCTCTGACGTCACGTGACGTCATAGGGTGCTGATGATGCTTTTGTTCAAAAGCGCATACTTTACTGTCATAACTCTGAAATTTTCATTATTCTGAACAACTGGCATCATGTCGAAATCATTGCCCTAAAATAAAAATTAAGAAGTATGCTTATGACGTCATATGACGTCAGGTATCAAAATATATGTAGAAATTCTGCAGAACTGCAAACTGTGTAAGTTTCAACTTTCTATCTCGTCCTGAAGCTCTTTAATCCTAAAATGAAATTTTCGGTCCTATGTTCGAATCTTATTTCAGCCACAGAACTTCGGTCTTTCGGAATTTCGGCTAGCTGACAGGATATGCACACCTTAGTTTCAAGATGTACCATCTGAAGAAAATCCGACTATAAATAACGGCTGTAGAGCGCAAACACCATTTTTCACTATTTTTAGCTGTGACGTCATGTGACGCCATAGGCTGCTGACAATCATTGAAATCAAAATTTCCTCACGTGACTCATAACCCATAAAAATTTCATGGTCCTAGGACTATTGCAACATATTAAAATAAGCGTTTAGTTAGGAAGAAGAAAAGAATAATAATAATAAAAAAATGACGTCACGTGACGTCACATGACGTTTATTTTCACATAATTATTAGACACCCAGAGACCTACTAACTGACAAAATTTCAACTTTCTATCTCAAATAGGACAGTTTTTATAAGCATTTAAAAATTAACGTCCTTGGTTCGAATCTTGGATCCGCCATAGATGCTTAGACTTTTCGAATTTTGAAAAACGGACACCGGTATACACAATAAGAACGTAATATACACATTCTGTGAAAATTTGATAAAAATCGGCCCATTAATAATGGCTCTGGACCGTGTACAATCTTTCGTAGTCAATTTCAAATGTGACGTCATATGACGTCATAGGATTCTGAAAATCATTGAAATCGAAATTTCAGCGTCTGAATCTTTTGTCATTAAATTTTCATTGCCCTTCGACAATTTCAACATATAGAAATACTCTTATTAATATTAGAAATACATTATCATATAATGACGTCAAGTGACGTCATGTGACGTTTATTTTCACAAAATCTTTAAGACTTCCAGAGACCTATATACTGACCAAATATCACTTTTCTATCTCAAATAAATCCGATTTTATAAGCATTTAAAAATTTACGACCTTGGTTCGAATCTTGAATTCGCTATAGAACCATGGACTTTTCGAATTTTGAAAAACGGACACCGAGATGCACAACTAGAACTTAATATACACATTCTGTGAAAATTTGATGAAAATCGGTTCATAAACAATGGCTGTAGACCGCGTACAAACTTTTGTTGCATATTTCAAGTGTGACGTCATATGACGTCATAGGCATATGAAAATCATAGAAATCAAAATTTCCGCCTTTGAAGCATGTGTCATTAAATTTTCATTGCCCTTCGACAATTTCAACATATAGAAATATTCTTGTTAATATTGGAAATACATTATCATATAATGACGTCACGTGACGTCATAATTTTTCTTGATTTATAACAGATTTTATAAGCATTTTAAAATTTACAACCTTGGTTCGAATCTTGGATTCGCTATAGAACCATGGAATTTTCAAATTTTGAAAAACGGACACAGGGATGCACAACTAGAGCCTAACATACACATTCTGTGAAATTTTGATGAAAATCGGTCCAGAAATAATGGCTGTAGACCGCGAACAAACTTTTTCACCTGACGTCAAATCTGACGTTATGTGACGTCATATGAATATGAAATTCATTGCATCCGAAAGCTCATGGTTTGAAATATATGCCATAAAATTTTCACTGTTCTGAGTCAATGGCAACACCTCGAAATTAAAACAAATATAAGAGGAAGAAAAAAAGAATAATAAGAAGAATAACTAGATTTCATTCGTTGATACGAATGATAGGACTTTCTGCTAAAATTGAAAAATATTAAGATTAATTCCGTTAGAAAGACTATATATTAAATTATCTACCTTTTACTTATTATTATTATTTTTTTCGTATGGACTTCTTTTAGCTTTGACGTCACATGACGTCACAGGGTGCTGAAAATTCATTTGTTCAAAAGCGCATACTTTACTGTCGTAACTCTGAAATTTTCATTATTCTGAACAACTGGCATCAGGTTAAAATCATTGCCTTAAAATAAAAATTAAGAAGTATGCCTATGACGTCACATGACGTCATAAGACGTCAAGACTCAAAATATATGTAGAAATTCTGCAGAACTGCAAAATGTGTAAGTTTCAACTTTCTATCTCATCCTGAAGCTCTTTAATCCCAAAATGAAATTTTCGGTCCTATGTTCGAATCTTATTTCAGCCACAGAACGTCGGTCTTTCGGAATTTCGGTTAGCTGACAGGATATGCACACCTTAGTTTCAAGATGTACCATCTGTGAAAATTTGAAGACAATCCGACCATAAATGACGGCTGTAGAGCGCGAACACCATTTTTCACTATTTTTAGCTGTGACGTCATGTGACATCATAGGCTGCTAATAATCATTGAAATCAAAATTTCCTTACGTGACTAATAACCCATAAAAATTTCATCGTCCTAGGACTATTGCAACATATTAAAATAAGCGTTTAGTTAGGAAGAAGAAAAGAATAATAATAATAAAAAAATGACGTCACGTGACGTCATATGACGTTTATTTTCACATAATTGTTAGACACCCAGAGACCTACTAACTGACAAAATTTCAACTTTCTATCTCAAATAGGACAGTCTTTATAAGCATTTAAAAATTGACGTCCTCGGTTCGAATATTCGATCCGCCATAGATGCTTGGACTTTTCGAATTTTGAAAAACGGACACCGGTATACCCAATAAGAACGTAATATACACATTCTGTGAAAATTTGATAAAAATCGGCTCATTAATAATGGCTCTGGACCGTGTTAAATCTTTCGTAGTCAATTTCAAATGTGACGTCATATGACGTCATAGGCTTCTGAAAATCATTGAAATCGAAATTTCAGCGTCTGCATCATTTGTCATTAAATTTTCATTGCAATTCGACAATTGCAGCATATAGAAATACTCTTGTTAATATTAGAAATACATTATCATATGATAACGTCACGTGACGTCATATGACGTTTATTTTCACAAAATCTTTAAGACTCCCAGAGACCTATATACTGACCAAATATCACTTTTCTATTTCAAAAAGGACCGATTTTATAAGCATTTAAAAATTTACGACCTTGGTTCGAATCTTGAATTCGCTATAGAACCATGGACTTTTCGAATTTTGAAAAACGGACACAGAGATGCACAACTAGAACTTAATATACACATTCTGTGAATATTTGATGAAAATCGGTTCATAAACAATGGCTGTAGACCGCGTACAAACTTTTGTTGCATATTTCAAGTGTGACGTCATATGACGTCATAGGCATATGAAATTCATAGAAATCAAAATTTCAGCGTTTGAAGCATGTGTCATTAAATTTTCATTGTCCTTCGACAATTTCAACATATAGAAATATTCTTGTTAATATTAGAAATACATTATCATATAATGACGTCACGTGACGTCATATGACATTTATTTTCACAAAATGTTTAAAACTTCTAGAGACCTATATACTGACTAAATATCAACTTTCTATCTTAAATAGGACCGATTTTATAAGCACTTAAAAATTTACGATCTTTGTATGAATCTTGGATTCGCTATTGAACCATGGACTTTTCGAATTTTGAAAAACGGACAAAGGGATACACAACTAGAGCCTAACATACACATTCTGTGAAATTTTGATGAAATTCGGTCCAGAAATAATGGCTGTAGACCGCGAACAAACTTTTTCACCTGACGTCAAATCTGACGTAATGTGACGTCGTATGAATATGAAATTCATTGCATCCGAAAGCACATGGTTTGAAATATATACCATAAAATTTTCATTGTTCTGAGTCAATGACAACACCTCGAAATTAACACAAATATAAGAGGAAGAAAAAAAGAATAATAAGAAGAATAACTAGACTTCTTTTGTTTTGAACAAAAGATAGGGCTTTCTGCACTGCAAACCATGACAAACCTGGTGTTTTTCTAATTTTGGCAAACCTATATAATCCTGCACAATGAAGTCGTAATATATAACTTCTGTGAAAATTCCATGCCAATCCGTCCATAAATGACGGCTGTGCAGCGCGGATGAACTTTGGTAGCTTTTTTAAGTTTTGATGTCATGTGACGTCATATGAAAATTTTACTCATTAAATCTTAATGTTCATGATTACCTACATAGGACATTAAATTTTCATTATCTATGAACCTTTGCAACATGAGTAAATTGACATTCAGGAATCGAAAATTCTCTACAATTTGATGACGTCATATGACGTTCATCTTTACAAAATGCAAAGGAAACACAGAGACGTATAAGCTCGCCAAGTATCAACTTTCTATCTCATCTAGAAACGATTTTATACGTATTTGAAATTTGACATCCTTGGTTCGAATCTTGGATTCGTCATAGAACCTTTGCTTTTTCGAATCTTGGCAAACCTATATAATCCTGCACAATGAGATCGTAATGTATAACTTCTGTGAAAATTCCATGCCAATCCGTCCATAAATGACGGCTGTACAGCGCGTACAAACTTTGGTAGCTATTTTTAGTTCTGACGTCATGTGACGTCATATGAAAATTTTAAACATTGGATCAAAATTAACATGATCACCTACAAAGGACTTTAAATTTCCATTGTTTATGAACCCTTGCAACATGAGTAAATTGACATCAAGAAATCGGAAATTCTATACAACCTGATGACGTCAAATGACGTCATATGACGTTCATCTTTACATAATGCAAAGGAAACATAGAGACGTATAATCTCGCCAAATATCAACTTTCTATCTCATCTAGAAACGTTTTTTATATGGATTTGAAATTTGACGTCCTTGGTTCGAATCTTGGATTCGCCATAGAACCTTAGTTCTTTCGAATCTTGGCAAACCTATATAATCCTGCACAATGAGGTCGTAATATATAACTTCTGTGAAAATTCCATGCCAATCCGTCCATAAATGACGGCTGTACAGCGCGTACACACTTTGGTAGCTATTTTTAGTTCAGACGTCATGTGACGTGATATGAAAATTTTAAACATTGAATCTAAATGTTCATGATTATCTACATAGGACATTAAATTTTCATTGTCTATGAGCCTTTGCAACATGAGTAAATTGACATCAAGAAATCGGAAATTCTATACAACTTGATGACGTCATATGACGTCATATGACGTTCATATTTACAAAATGCAAAGGAAACACAGAGACATATAATCTCGCCAAATATCAACTTTCTATCTCATCTAGAATTGATTTTATATGGATTTGAAATTTGACGTCCTTGGTTCGAATCTTGGATTCGCCATAGAACCTTAGTTCTTTCGAATCTTGGCAAACCTATATAATCCTGCACAATGAGGTCTTAATATATAACTTCTGTGAAAATTCCATGACAATCCGTCCATAAATGACGGCTGTACAGCGCGTACAAACTTTGGTAACTATTTTAGTTCTGACGTCATGTGACGTCATGTGAAGATAAAAATAATATATTCCAAAATGCCATTGCTTCCGGTGTCTGTTGATAGAATTTCTTTGTCCTAGACCTTCAGCAACTTACTGAAATAACAACATGAAAAGGTTGGAAAAAAAGAATAATAACTAGACTTCTTTTGTTCTGGACAAAAGAAAGGGCTTTCTGCACTGCAAACCATGTCAAACCTGATCATACTTATTTAGTTTTCTGAAATACACCATCTTCAAAAATTGAAGAAAATCCGTCCCGAAATGACAGTTGTAGAGTGCAAACATAAATAAATAGCAGAGGAAATCTGTGATGTCATATAACATAATTTAAATTTTAAAGTCATTGCATTCAAAGAGAATATGTGACTTTGTTTCCAGTTATAGTTTCATAATGCTAACGTTTCCAGAACCATCTTTAAGATAACTACAGTAATACTCAATCTTCGTGTTCTGCAAGGGAATGAAGTATCACTAGTCCTCTTAACATGCTAAAAAGGTATACAAGATTCCTTTTCTACGAACTATTCATTTCTCGTATCTTCATTGAAGATTCTTGTTCAATTGAAGGGGGCACAGAGCATTAAAATAAATTACTGTTTCACATTTTACCTTTAATATAACAGAAATTAAATTTAGAATAATATGTGGCATCAACTGCAGAAGCACAGGGAAAAATGTTTCTTTTTTTCAGAAATTCTTACTATCATGCAACTTCCTTATTTGATGTCCGATTTTAAAAACCCAGGTACCGTTAGAAAGGTCTTCTGAATTCAAACATGTACTTACCTTATGTTTAAACCTATCTATTTTTGCAATATGTAAAGTTATTCCTCCACCCCAAAAGGCAAAAATCGGCAAAACGATATTCATGTCAACTACTACCATTCGACAAATAACTTAATAATTAATAGATTAATCAATAAGATCTGCATAGCATTAGAACCGCATTGCATCATGATAAAAATATTGTTATTTATGATATTTTCAACAAGAGGGACAAGGTGGCCCTAAAGACTCTCATCTTCGAAAAACTGCTTTCATTGCCTGTACAAGTTACGAAATTAAAGCAAAGTTGTACTGAAGACATAATCCATCAGATTATTTATAATTTCACGAACTAAAGAGAGCCTGTTGTCGAAATTTGAAGTAAAAATTGACTGAAAAATTATGGCTTAAAACACACATATTTAAACATCAAAGGGGCGTAACTCCTGACCTAAATGGCAGATGTCAGCCATTATCGAACTTGGCAGAAAGAATATGGCTATAAACATTGTCATTGAGTTTGAAGTTGATTCTTAAGAAATGAAGATGCTAGATTGCAAACAAACTAAAAATTGGCATTTTTTAATATTTAAAGGGGCATAACTCATGACCTTATAGGCCGATATCAGACATAATCGAAATTGTCCGAGATTTTATGGTAATAAACATTGTCGTAATGTTTGAAGATGATTGCTTAAGAAATGAAGATCCTAGAGTGCAAAGTGACAATGACAATGTGAAATCTAGCTTTTTTCAATATTAAAAGGGGCATAACTCCTGACCTAATAGGCCGATATCAGCCATAATCGAAGTTGACCAAGAATTTATGGTAATAAGTATTGTTATAAAGTTTGAAGATGATTACTTAAGAAATGAAGATGCTAGAGTACAAACAAACTAATTGTGGACGACGGACGGACGGCGGATTGACGGACGGACGGACAACGGACATTCATCGATTCTTATAGCTCATCTTGAGCACATGTGCTCAAGTGAGCTAAGAATTAATAGTTTCTTAGAAAAAGGCAATCAAGTGATTAGGACTAACTGCAGAAGTGCATGAAAAAACGATGAAAGAACGGTATAAATTATTTTTTTATTTCTCATCTAACTTTCTTTTACAATGTCCAAATTTAAAGAAAGAAAGGCCTTTATATTTCCAACATTTCACGTGTTTCATGTTTCAGCTTTTTTGTTACGTGTTCTGAGATATAGAAAGTAATTTTTCAAGGAAACGGCAAAAAATCGGCAAAACGATGTTCATGGTTATTATTGCCCTTCGACAAATAACTTTATAATGAATGGTCCGATCATTAAAATCTGCATACCATTAGAACCGCATTGCATCACTCTAATAATACTGTTCTTTATGTTATTATAAAAAATTAATAGTGTCTTAGAAAAAAACAATCAAATGATAGGGACTAACTGCAGAAATGCATGAAAGAACGGTTTAAATGAATTCTTATTTCTCATCTAACTTCCTTATAGGATATCCGATGTCCAATTTTAAAACGCTAGGTACCATTAGAAAGGCCTTTAAATTTCTAACATTTCACGTGTTTCATGTTTCAACTTTTCTATTACGGGTTTTAAGATATAGAAAGTTATTTTTCAAGAAAACGGCATAAAATCGGCAAAACGATGTTCGTGTCTAGTATTGCCTTTCGACAAATAACTTTATAATTTATGGTCCGATCATTAAAATCTGCATATCATTAGAACCACATTACATCATGCAAAAAAAAATTGTTCTTTATTTTATTTCAAAAAAATTATTAGTTTCTTCGAAAAAAGGAATGAAGTGATCGGGACTTACTGCGGGAGTGCATGAAAGAACGGTTTTACTGCATTCTTAGTTTACATGTAACTTCCTTATATTAAGTCCAATTTTAAAAAGCTAGGTACCGTTAGAAAGGTCTTTTGATTTCCCACAATTCCCTCGCTTCATAATTGTATGTATCTTTAAACACTTTGTAGCTACGGGAGTTTAAACCTTGAGCATACGGCAAAAATCGGGGATAAATATGTTCATATCGTTTTGTTTTTCCCTATAACTTAATGAATATTCGGTCAATCTTTTAAATTTAAACACCAAAAGAACGGCCGGGCATTGATCTACAAATTATATTCATACTCTTATTAACAAAAATCAATAATTATCCAGATATAAGTAGTAAAGTGCGCTTAGGGTTGCAACATCTTTGTTTTTCTGCAATAACTCAACTGATTCAACCCCGATCTTCAAAAACTATATATCAGCTGAAAGGTCTTTTAAAGCACTACAAATTATACGCATAGTGTCTCGATAAAATATTTTTCGTTTTTGAGATATTTAAGGCCGAAGAAAAAAACCGATAATTTACATGTGACCTTGACCTTAGCTATTTTCCGGAAGCGGAAGTGACTGATGGCAATAAGACGCTATGTTGCACCTTCAGTGAAAATTTTATGCAAATCGGTCAAAACCTTTGTCTTCCAGCGCTAAAAAAACGTATATTTTGGATAAAAAATTTGATAACGTGTCATGACGTCACTTTACGTCATACGACGTCATTCTTCTCAGAGCGGAAAGAAATCAATAGGATACATATTCTGTCCAAATTTCATGTTTCTAGCTTATCTGAGTGCTTCGTAATACTTCAATACATTTTCTGGTCCAAAGTTCGAAACTTGGTTCAGCCATAGATCCTTGATATTTTCAAATATTGCAAAATGTATATAATCCTGCACAACAAGAACTTAATATATACATTCTGTAAAAACAATCAAGTAAATCGGTCGAGACATGACGGCTGTAGAGCGCGTACAAGCTTTTGTAGCTTTTTTCAGCCCTGACGTCATGTGACGTCACATGAAGAAAAAAAATACGACAATCAAAAGCGCCAAAGTCACTGTGCCTACTGTTAAAATTTCATGCTGCTAGCTCATCGGTAACCTGTTTTAATTTGAACCTCAAAAGGAAGAAAAAAGTAGAATAATAACTAGAATCGCAATCGCGATATCATCGGTTTTCGCAAAAGCAATTCCATTCAGTTCACGATTCGCATGATTCGAAAAATATTTCTTCGTTCAATGGCTTGTTTATAATGTTAACAGCGATCTTTCAAACACTTTTGTCGCAATGTTTAAGAAGACTTTTTACCCAAAAGAAGATTTTTGAGTATTACCTGTCAGTTATGTAGTCGCGATATCATCGGTTTTCATGAAAGCAATTCCATTCAGTTCACGAGACGCATGATTCAAAAAACATTTCTTCTTCAATGCTTGTTATATGTTAACAGGATCTTTCAAACTTTTGTGCAATGTTTAAGAGACTTTTTACCCAAAGAATTTTGAGTATTACCTGTCAGTTATGAAATCGCGAT
>CM037789.1:801263-845578 GCA_021229015.1 Solen grandis | reverse complement strand
AAAAAGAAACTTAAAAAGTTCAGATGTTGTTGCATTTAAATTACATAATTTACATAACCTATTTGTGTTAATTCTTTTATGTCTTCCCCACTCAGTTTCTAAGTCATGTTAGCACAATCCAAGGCGAGTGAACTGTTTTCGATATAACTCGTTATTAAGTATCTCTAAGTAAACATATCAACTTTCACGTATATTATCATATGATTTTCAATATTCTATATACACGCACAATATTGTCTATTAACTGGCTAAATACTACACACACATACACACATAGAAATACGACAAAAAGTCTTTTATCTTAAAGTCAGCGGTTTAATGAGATCCTTTTCTTATTCTTTATCTTTAAATCCTTGTCAAACTGCAAACAAACGTCGCAAATTTTCTGTTGACAGCTAAACGATATGACAGCATCAATGGACATGAAGATGTCACCAAAGACGTTTGTGGTTTTCCTTAGCCTGTTTGCACTCGTGTGTATTCTTGTTATTCAAGAAACGCCACTAACGCCGACATTCGTGGAATATGCTCCAAGAACCATTGCTAATGAGCTGGCGTATAGACATACCATGTCGTTGTTGCAAACCGTCACAAAGTCGGATCAGACTAAGTATAGGGAGCTTAATTACCTAACGTTCTGTCCGAGGAACGTAAGTAACACTGTTATGTCCAGTCCAGTTTATTCACGTATGAAATTAGTACAAAATGGAGAATCGATAGTTGTTAGAATAACTACATACGACACAAATAATAAACCGCAGACACGTGGAGGGGATGTGATTCTACTATGGGCAACGTCGGTAAAAGGAGACAGGGTGGCCGGGAGAGTGGTTGATCATGGAAATGGAACTTATACAGGATACTTGAATGCCTTCTGGACAGACAAATCAGTCATCAGGGCGAAAATAGCTGCAACATTAGAAACTGCGTGCTTAAAAGAAAACTCTCGACAAGTGTACGGTAATGCTGTTTTTGTGACTAAAACACAAGATATAATACTTGGCGTATTCAAGAAAAGAGCCAGAGCAGAAGCTACACGCTGTGGCGCCAACCCTGATATACATGGGTTTTCTAAACTTTGCAATTTTACCAAACTTAATGGCAACATTTCATGGTATTGTGGCAAACCACGAAGTGCATCTTTGAACTGTTTTGATATTTATTCGTTTATGGCAAGTCAGTTTGTCTTACCTAATGATATAAAAGCTTCTCATAGAATAAAAGAGGAAATTCGTGGAGTTTTGAAACAAACGATAACTGTAGACAACATCCGTAAGACAACGTTAGGCAACAGGAAAAAATGTTCTAGACGACCAAAATTAAACAGCTGGACAGAAGCCATGCCATCCGGATATTGGTCTAATTCTGTATGGAATTTTGTGAACTGCCAAGGCCTCATTGAGCAAACGATTCCAAAATACAAAGAATGTCTTAATAACAAAACATTGATGTTCTTCGGAGATTCGACGACAAGGCAGTATGCTCAGTATTTAATTGAGTCTGTCCTGCAATTGAATGCATCTATTCCACAAGCTTCGGCTGGAAAAGGTACCTATCACAGTAGTAAGACATATTCTAAATACAACATAAGTATATATTACATGAAACATGAAATGCCTTTGTATAATAGAGAACTACCGGCATATGGAATCACTTCAGTGGCAGATAAAGTCTACTCTCTTGCAGAAGACCCCTCCTCGGGTGGTTCTCTTATTTTAATGTTTACTTACTATGCCCACATCCAGGCATTTCCCGTAGCTGAATTTCGCAGAAGAATTCGCAGCTTGTCTAAAGCTTTAAAACACTTACTGACTGTCAAACCTAAGGTTACCGTTATCTACAAGGGATCGCATTTAGCTCTTGATCTGTGGTTTGACCCCCATCTGGCTCTACATTACGATGACATTGTGTTCCAGGAGTTTCACGACATCCGAGATAGGATCATCTTCGCTGATATTTGGTCAATAACAGCTGCACATGATAGTGAGGAAATTCATCCGGCGAACGACGCCTTTAGAAGCCAGATTCACCAGCTGATGTCTTATATATGTGATTACTGATTCCCCTTGAATTACGATTTACATCCTGGCTTCCGTATTTCTTGGTCGGTTCATATCCAACTAAAACACATTTGAATGCCATACTACCTGCAAAGATTAGTAATGGTGATATACCACAAGACGATCAAAACATTTTTCATAATCTATGAATGCGCATTACAACTTTTGTTTTGAATGTAAGGTTTTAGCAATGATAGAATGTAATAAAGATATGCAGTCAGTAGTTGACTTTCCTTTCTGGAAGCCAAACTGATTATCTAACATTATTTTGTTCTGAACTGACCATTTTGTAAGCCTATTCATTAAAACTTGTGAATATATTTTTGCAAAGACATTTATAAGAGTTACACCTCTGTAATTTTTTGCTTCATTACAATTAACTCCCTTAAAGATAGTGAAATAATTCCTTCTCCCCATGACTTAGGATATTCATTCTTATGCTGAAAATCGAAATCAAGCCTTTCTGATTTGCATATTTTCCACAACATTTTTAACTGTAGCACTCCGCGCTTTGTACGGATCCAGACAATATTAGCAGAGCTCACGAAAGCGAGTGGAGTGTGTTACGTAGATGTGTTGCGACGACGCTTAAATGACATTTAGAAACACGTTTAATGTGTAAAGTTTGTGTGCCCACTCTTCTTTTAAAAATTCACCAAGTTGAATACAACCATTTTCAGCGTGACCAAAATACCCGCGTCGTTTACAAAACAGAGATTTAACCCAACTGGAGTACATGTAGATCCACACATGCAATTAAAAAAATAGTGCTTCGCATTAGTACGTGATTAACCGAAAGTAGTTCAGCAGCGTTTCGCACGACAATGATACATTTCGTTGCATTTCTGTTATATTACGTTGCATTTCTGTCTTCTCATAAACCCAATAGCCACGCAAAAGCTAGAAAAGTGAAAAAAGCGGAATGGAAGATCACGTGACCCAAAGTTTTGAAGTGGTAGGCCTAAAACACGCAATGAAAATTTTATGAAGCAATGTACGCAATGAAAATATTACTGAGCAATGAAAAATTTATTTTCAGAATAACAGTATTAAATGTCATAAAACTTCTTTAAAACAATCTATATCTGTTTTATTATATATATATATATATATACATTCATTTTAAGACAATGACATGCGAATAAACTTAGAGTTATTAATCTGAGATTATACATATATGGAGCAATGGAAATGATTACGGAGCAATGGAAATTCTATTTTCAGAAAAGCATTTGTAAGTGCCATAAATCTATTTTGAAACACCTGTTACTGTTTTATTATATATAAACATTAATTTAAGACAATAGCATACGACTTAACTTGATGGATTTCATTAAATTGGAGATTATACGTATATATGCAATGAAAAGTCCATTGTGCCTCGATAAAACACGCAAAGGAAGTTTGCTAGACACAATGAGTTGAAATTTGTTATGTTATTCTTGCATGGGTTAAAATAAGAATACAATGCTTATGCTGTGGTATACTCTTTTTAATATGTTCTCTCTAAATAAAGCAGACATACGTACGATGTTTACACTGCAAGCTCCACTCTCCAGGCCAGATATAAAACAATGGACAGTGTATCCAGATAAACAGACATTATATCACAAAATGGTAATGATCAAAATAATGTTTTAAATTTAATGAATATATAACAAGTAGAAGTCGTTATTAATTTGAGTATCTATATCATCAAGATTTTTCATATACCGCGCAATGTAAATAACCGCGAAATGGAAATTCCATTGCACCTTAAAAATACCACGCAGATGAAAGTTATATGTTCATGTGCAAACTCTTACCAACGACACGTTATAAAGACATGTTATTTATATATATTAGATACGCCAAATCAAAACTGCTCAATTCATTATAAATTTGTCATGTACCATACTATACACAGTTAATATATTTTTTCGGTGATACCGGTATACCCATACCGCATTGACTGGCGCGTGTATGCCACACTTCCAATAAATTAATCAAAGACGCGCATGCTGACGCATTAGAAATTTGAAGAAGGAAATTAAAGATTAAGTTAAGGCTTCTGTTCAAATCACCATCATCAGCATGTAATGATTTTATATTATGAAAAAAAAAAAGATTGATATATTTATAATATAATCAATAAAACTGTGTGTGTGTGTGTGTGTGTGTGTGTGTGTGGTATTGACACGTGCCATTAAGGGCCTTCTTCACATCTTATCAACTGGGAAGGGCGGTGGGACGTTAAACCCAACAAACAAACAACTGGGAGGAGTGTGCTCGAGTCAATATTCTAGATTGCGTTAGTTAGTCGTTGCTTCTGTTCATCATCATCATCATCATCATCATCATAGGCATGGGACTGATTTTAGACTTCATAAATATAAAGGGTCAGAGTATCAAGGTTTATCATTTTTTACTATTTTATATATAGGGCATTTGAAGTCAATTCCATAGTCGAGAGTTCTGTTCTCTGACAGCTCTTGTTCATTATTTATTTTAGATGTATATGTATTTAATTTTGATTATCATGTTCTAACGTTTAATAAAAAAAATGAAAACTATCTTTTCTTGTTCCTTATTTGACAACTGAAAAACTGGTACAGGCCACATACCCCTCTTTATAAACAGATAAGAATTCAACCTATTTTGATTACAATCTAGCGCTCATGCTGCTCAACACGACCAACCCGCCGACAGTCTATCAGTGCCTTCGGCGCTTTGATTTAATCTGTTAAATAAACAAAGAATAAAATTTGATGTTTTCTCAAAAGAATGTTTATATATTTCAGCAGCCAAATCCTCAATTCCGCTACTTTTGTTATTTTGAGAGAAAATTGCATTTTTAGACTGGCGGCTGACCAGTCTTATTAGACGGCGATTAGCCGTCTTATGCTGAAGAACGAAATCAGGCCTTGCTAATTTGCATATTTTCCACAACAATTTTAACTGTACCTCTCCGCGCTTAGTGCGGATCCATGCAATGCGATTCTGCACTAACGAATACGAGTGGAATATGTTACACAGACGTTTAAATCATAACCGTAACCGCTTTTAGTGTGTTATTGTTTGTTAACATGTTTTCTTTTGCCATTATTTTACATTGGAAGCATCAATTTTAAGCGTGAAAAAAAATATCTGTGACATTTCTTAACCAGAACAGCAACCCATCTTACGTATATGAAGATCTACTCCTGTAAAAAGAAAAAATAGTGCTCCGTATGTATGTAATTGACCTAAAATAGTCCACACAATATTTGCATGATGGCGAGTTAAATTCGCTAGCACTAGAGAATAGGTTCCTCCCAGGGCATTTCTTAACTTGGAAATAGATAGGCAAACATTCTAGTATCTTAAATAATCAAATACCTGGTCAATTTCTACATATACAAAACAACAGATAGAATTCGCTAGCACTAGAGAAAGAGAATGACCTACTTAGGTATGCAGCTCTTTATGAATGAAAGGTTCATGACCTTTACTCCGGATTATTATGTTACAAACAGAACTTCTGTAGCAACAGCGGGTGGAGTTTTTGTCGTCATGTGACTGCTTCAATAACTTCAGAAACTCTGAGTTTATAATGTTAATTATCCCGTCGCCGTCTCTCAGCGCATTGTGCGCTTTGATGCTGAAATTCGAAATCAGGCCTTTCTGATTTGCATATTTTCCACAACATTTTAAACTGTAGCACTCCGCGCTTTGTACGGATCCATACAATGCAAGCTGGGCTAAGGAAAGCGAGTGGAGTGTGTTACACAGATGTGTTGCAACGACGTTTAAATGACATTTAGAAACTCTTTTAATGTGTAAAGTGTGTGTGTCCATTCTTCTTTTACAAATTCCTCAATCTGAAAACAACCATTTTCAGCGTGAACAAAATACCTACGTCGTTTACAAAACAGAGATTTAACCCAACTGGAGTACATGTAGATCCACACATGCAATCAAGAAAAATAGTGCTTCGCATAAGTACGTAATTAACCCAAAGTAGTTCAGCAGCGTTTCGCTCGATAATGATATATTTCGCTGCATTTCTGTTATATTACGTTATGGAGCAATGGACGCAATGAAACTATTACCTAGCAATGGAAATTTTATTTTCAAAATAGCAGTATTAAATGCCATAAAACTACTTTTGAACCATCTATAACTGTCTTCTTATATATAAACATTAATTTAAGACAATAGCTTACGAATTAACTTGGTGGGGTTATTAAATTGGAGACTATATATATATATATATATATATATATATATATATATATTCATATAGGCTTCGGCGCAATGGAAAGTCCATTGTGCCTCAATAAAACACGCAAAGGAAGTTTGCTAGACACAATGAGTTGAAATTTGTTATATTATTATTGCATTGATTCAATGAGTTGAAATTTGTTATATTTTTTTTGCATGGATTAATATAAGAATACAATACTAATGATCTGGCATACGCTTTTTAATATGTTCAATCTAAATAAAGCAGACACACGTACGATGTTTACACTGCTAGCTCCGCTCTCCAGGCCAGGTATAAATTAATGGACTGGACTAAGACCACAATTAATTTTACTATATGTTCTATATAAGCATATATGCAAATGACAATTTCTGTAAGGGAAATTGACATCCATACTTACCCTCATTAGATAGATCTATTCAAGAGAAATAATTTTGTACATTTTAAACATGGGGTCACCCGACTACTTTTTGACCTATTTAAGGTTAAATAACATACGTATGAATTTAGTGCACCCGTCGGCCATTTCACACAAATTTTCTCAAAAATTCCCCTCTCAGTAATGCTCAACTTTTAAGGTTGTTGTGCAATAAGGCCTCCAAATTGGACATTTTATGACTATTTTAACTGTGTTCTATAGAATTTAATCCTTTATTGCATGTCTTTCATCAAATACTCACCTTAATTCAGCATTAAATAGGGTCACTATTTTCTGTATAGGCACATCCGGATCCAAGGGCAGGTAATTGTGGTCTTAGTCCGTATCCAGATAAACGGGCATCATATCACAAAATGATAATAATCAATATAATGTTTTAAATTTAATGAATATTATTAATTTGTGTATCTATATCATCAAGATTTTTCATATACCGCGCAATGGAAATAACCGCGAAATGGAAATTCCATTGCACCTTAAAAATACCACGCAGATGAAGTTATATGTTCATATGCAAACTCGTACCAACGACAAGTTATGAAGACATGTTATTTATATGTATTAGATACTCCAAATTAAGACTGTTCAATTCATTATAAATTTGTAATGTACCATACTATACACAGCGGATCCATTTTTTCGGTGATACCGGTATACCCATACAGCATTGACTGGCGCGTGTATGCCACACTTCCAGTAAATTAATCAAAGACGCGCATGCTGACGCAATAGAAGTATGAAGAAGGAAATTTAATATTAAGTTTAGGCTTCTTTCCAAATCACCATCATCAGCATGTAATAATTTTATATTATGAAAAAAAGAAAAGAAAAAAGAAGATTGATATATTTATAATCAATACAATTTAGAACTGTTAATTGTGCGTGTGTGTGCGTGTGTGTGTGTGTGGTATTGACACGTGCCATTAAGGGCCTTATTTACTCCTTATCTACCGGGAAGGGCGTTGGGACTTAAACCCAACAAACAAACAACTGGACTAAGATCACAATTACCTGCCCAATGGCTCAGTATACATTGTGCATCACTTTTAGACACTTTTTGAATTTTTTTGAAAGGACTAAGACCACAATTACCTGCCCTTGGATCCAGATGTGCCTACACAGAAAATAGTGACCCTATTTAATGCTGAATTAAGGTAAGTTTTTGACTGAAAGACATGCAATAAAGGATCAAATTCTATAGAACACAGTGAAAATAGTCATAAAATGCCCAATTTAGAGGCCTTATTGCACCACAACCTTAAAATTTGAGCATTACTGAGAGGGGAATTTTTGAGAAAATTGGTGTGAAATGGCCGACCGGTGCACTAAATTCATACGTATGTTATTTAAGCTTAAATAGGTCAAAAAGTAGTCGGGTGACCCCATGTTTAAAATGTACAGAATTATTTCTCTTGAATAGATCTATCTAATGAGGGTAAGTTTGGATGTCAATTTCCCTTACAGAAATTGTCATTTGCATATATGCTTATATAGAACATATAGTAAAATTAATTGTGGTCTTAGTCCTGATATAGGCTGGTTTATGAGAGGGGGGTGACCTACTTTCATTATTAGTAACTTTTTTATTATGCATGATTTTTACTTGAAATTTGGCACAGTTATTGCTTATAAAGATATCAATGTGTTACTATGTTTGTTTAAGAAAATATATAATATTCTTTATATTATATAATATAATATATATAAAAAATATATAATTTTTTCCCATCTTACTAAAAAAATTTCAGAATCTACTTTCGGTTTGAAAGATACATGTTTATAATAGCCATGACAACAGCAGGGTTCAAAATAATAAAAAAAATCATGCCTCAGTTTGGTATGAAACAGCAGAATGGGACAAATGGGAGTTAAATATTCCATTTTACTAGTAGAAAAAAATGTCCAAAATGAGAAAACTGCCATGGTAAGTCAGGTTCCACAAACCAGAGACGCCTCAAGGACCATTTTTCAGATGCAGTTTAGCATACTATCCAAGTTGACATATTGCAACACAGTATGAATCATAGAATTCTGCTTGAAAAGCATGATTGTGATGTTCCGCATCTGTGCCATGAGTTACTCTGCATAAATGTGGAACACTTTAGACTTGAGCCCCATGATATGAACATGAGACAGCAGATTTGTATTAATAAGGGGAGATGCTTAGCTCATGATGGCTATCATGAATGCCTTGACAGCTATTGTAAGTATTTGGCAAATTTTCTTTCTTCTTATTCATTTATTTATTTTATTTATTTTTTGGTTATGTGATTCTTTGTTTAAGGGATTGTGCTGTCTTTGGGGGACCATGTGTTTGTAGTGTTTTCATGCTTATATGTATATACTCCTCCCTCTCTCTCTCTTATATATTATCTCTCTCTCTTTATCTCTCTCTCTCTTTATCTCTCTCTCTCTCTCTTTATCTCTCCCCCCCCCCCCCCCCCCCCCCCAACACCCCTCTCTCTCTTTCTCTCTCTGAAAAAGAATCAAAACAAAAAACTCAAATACACTATATTTTTAAGACAGAACAGTGTCGCTTTAATAAAAGTGGTTAGTTTTCATGGTGTAGACAAATGTGTACATAATTTTTCTTCATCATTTGAACTGGAGATTGCAATCAAAAGGCTCATTCACTGCCATAATGTAAAACTCAGTGACACATTCCAGCATCTTATTTACAGGGACTTATGAAAACAATATTCAAATAAAGGACAAGCAAGAGCTTCCATTTATTAAAAAGCATTAATTTTTGCTCTAGGAATGCAGTTCAACAGAATTCATCACTTTACTGTGTTGTTAAGAACTTAAATTTGCTCTTTTATATATCATTTAGCAAAAGGGAGATAACTCATGAAATTATTTCTAGTACATATGAATGGTTATCTCCCCTTATTGATGATTTTTGATCTAGTTTGCTTTTTATCTGTTGTCTCCTTTAATGATTTATATTTTATGATACTCTGTGCATTGGATTGGCAGCCGTTTCTCATTCAGGTCCTGGATAGCCATGTCTATTCTATCAGCTGCTTTCTGCTTGCTGCTCTTAGCTAGAGGTCAAATTTTTCCATTTTAGCTAATATGTACCAGCATCGCCAGTCACCCATTTATGCATCATTTGACCCTTCTGCCAGTCCATGATCATGCTAAGGTGTTTGACACATGGTAAGGAGTTTGAACCTTATGATACAGCTTGTTTTGGGTGTGATTTAATGTGAAATGTAGTTGCAGTTAGTGCATTTCAAGGCAGGAGATGCTTTTTTCTCCTTCCCACCCATAAATTAGGCTGATCACAGCTGGTTGACTCTTGATTATGACCTTAACATACATCATCATAGCCCATGGAAGTCATCTCACCCTCCACAAGTCTTATGCACAAAGTTAATGCTGCATTCTGCTGTTTCTGATGAGAGGCCTAGATGTGGGCTCATGTTAGCCAAAGGCGCCTGTGCTGTTTTAGGAGTGGACTTTCTTGGCCTTACGGATTGACCCTCAGTCTCAAAGGCCTCTCTGCTGCAGTCAGTATGTATCATGTAGGTGTCCATAGATGAAGAGTCAGTCAGTTTCAAGCCTTTGCTCTGTGGAATATGGCCAGTTTTTAAATGTGCAGCCATGTCACCTCTCATTGTGTTGATGAAAGTGTTTTTGCTTAAATGTTGATATTTTTATTAGGATTTTGGTGAAAATCAGCCCTATATATACTGAGAATGGTCTCCAGAGAATACAGACATCTTCCAGGGATGCTGACAATGGCACATGAAAGATACAATGACAACTGCATGTCACCCTTTGAAGTTTTGTATTACCCCGGTGAGATGGGGCCATCTGGCATTTGGCCATTCAGACCCCCAGAAGTGCCTGCAATGGCCTGTTTCATAACAAGATATCTCCACAGTCTTTTATAGTAGAATGGTCAACTATGTCTCATTTTAAAGACAAAAGTGCACTCTTTCAGATGAACTAAAATTTGACAGGGTGAGACTTTTATTTTTTTTTTATATTGTTGTTGTTGTTGTTTTCTCAACAATTTAAAAAATCCAAAAATGTTACTAAAAATAGTAACAAGTTTATTGAGTAAAGAATAAGTTTTTATTTTCAGTTGTTTTACATTTTCTAATGCAGATTAGTTTATGGAACACAATTTTTTTTATTTCATTGAAAATTACCCATAAATAAAGAAGTTATTAAAATTTTAGTGTTGACCATGTAAGCTAGACTGCATTTGTAACTGCAGTTATTTTGGGTATACACCTATCTTACATAAAATGCTGTATTTTGATAAAATGAAGGAATATTTTGCTACAAATTCATACAATGGCTCAGTTTACATTGTGCATCACTTTTAGACACTTTTTGAATTTTTTTGTACTAAATAGGACTAAGACCACAATTACCTGCCCTTGGATCCGGATGTGCCTACACAGAAAATAGTGACCCTATTTAATGCTGAATTAAGGTAAGTTTTTGACTGAAAGACATGCAATAAAGGATCAAATTCTATAGAACACAGTGAAAATAGTCATAAAATGCCCAATTTAGAGGCCTTATTGCACCACAACCTTAAAATTTGAGCATTACTGGAGGGGAATTTTTGAGAAAATTGGTGTGAAATGGCCGACCGGTGCACTAAATTCATATGTATGTTATTTAAGCTTAAATAGGTCAAAAAGTAGTCGGGTGACCCCATGTTTAAAATGTACAGAATTATTTCTCTTGAATAGATCTATCTAATGAGGGTAAGTTTGGATGTCAATTTCCCTTACAGAAATTGTCATTTGCATATATGCTTATATAGAACATATAGTAAAATTAATTGTGGTCTTAGTCCGGGAAGGGTGTGCTCGAGTCAATATTCTAGATTACGTTAGTTAGTCGTTGCTTCTGTTCATCATCATCATCATAGGCATGGGATTGATTTTAGACTTCATAAATATAAAGGGTCAGAATATCAAGGTTTATCATTTTTACTATTTTATATTTAGGGCATTTGAAGTCAATTCCATAGTTGAGCGTTCTGTACTCTGACAGGTCTTGTTCAATATATAGTTTAGATGTATGTTTTTAATTTTGATTATCGTGTTTTAACATTTAATAAAAAAAATGAAAACTATCCTTTTTTTGTTTCTTATCTGACAACTGAAAAACTGATACTGACCACATACCCTCCATTATAAACAGATTAAAATCAAGCATATAACCTATTTTGGTTACAATCTAACGCTCTTGCTGCTCACCACAACCAACCCGCCAACAGTCTATCAGTGCCTTCGGCGCTTTGATTTAATTCATCAAGTGTAATTTTATGGTCTAAAAAATCATCATATTGCCGTTCATTTTTTGAATCATTATCTGTTGAATCATCATGACTTGATCCAAATAGGTCTTTAAAGTGGTCGTGCAAGTCCTCGACTGTTACAGAACGGTTTGTAGTTTTATTTCTCTTTTTATTTCAATCATATCTGATTCTTTTAAATTCTAGGTGTGAAATACTGTCCTTCATAACACTTTAATCAAGTGTTGGTCTATGTCCGTAACACGGCATATTATTTTATCCATGTTTGGTAGAAAACATTTGTATAAACATTATGACATCCCCCTTGCTCTATTATACCCTTACGGTATATAGCGGACTTTATATGTGACTGCTAATACTTATGTACATAAGTAAAAGTAATTAAATATCTAGATATTTGTTTTTTTTGGAAGTTTTGATTGGAAATAGAATGAAATCTACTCTTTCGGAAATACCAAACTGGCTTAGCTAATTATTTATTTAAATAATGAAAATACAACAAGTACATAGAGTGAATTTTAGATAATAAAATACAATGCTAATATAATAATACATAAAGTACATAACAATAAGCAAATGTATTAAAAGCAGGAAAAGTACTTAACCCTTTCCCTCATAGAGGACACCATAAAAAGACCTATGCGAACAGCATAAAACCAGATCAGCCTGCCAGTAACTCGCAGGCTGATCAGGTTTTATGCTGTTCGCTGCTCCTCAGTGGTCTGGAAATGAGGATTTTGTAATTAAATTTGGTAAGGTTTAACTGTGGTCTTCTGCAGATCAGGCTTTATGTGGTACCTATTGAGTGCGTCAAAATGAGTCTATATGAGGGAAAGGGTTAACCTTAACCACTTACTCACCATTTACATATACATATTTCACAACACAAAATAAGCAACTAAGTTTCTATCAAAGACACATGTACACAAACATCTTTTATATTCTTTTAAACGCCTTATTTCACCCTCGCCAAAATGACTGGTCAAAGTGTGAGTATAAATAAAATCTAAATCAAAAAAAAATGTGTCACATTAAAATTGCAATAAAATTCCAAATATCGAAGAAATGAAAATAATTTATATCTAGATACTATTAAATATAAATGAAACTTAATAAACATAATTTTATGACCATAAAAATGCTAATAATGGAAATATGTCATGATTTAAGTATACAAATGACACAGATATAACATAACTTAATACATGTCAACATGAATTGTGTATAAAACATAAACGAAGAGAGAGATGAACGAAAAATTTAGAGTTGTAACGCAAATTATTATTACAAATTATTACACAGCTTTTGCCATTAAGGCTACTCGGTTAACACTCAAAAGCTTAAGTGTAGTCATCAAAATCACAAAATAATTTATTTCTTGACAGAAGGCTGCCAGTAATTAAATTCAGGGAGAATATATGATAAACAAGAGGCCCATGATGGCCCTAAATCGCTCACCTGAGATAAATAGGTTGACCCAAGGAACATCTGTACCAATTTATTTTAAAATCTGGCCAGTAGTTTTGAAGATGATTTTTAAAGTTTTCCTTTTTTTTCTTTTTGTTGCCATGGCAACCAGAGTTCTATATGGATCAAGTTTATTTTTGGAACTTTTGTGAAGGTTGACCCAAGGATCATTCCTGCCAAGTTTAATCAAATTCTGTCCAGTGGTTTCAGAGGAAATGTTGATTAAAGTTTTCCCTATATACATATAAGGCAAATAAGCCCCGCCCCTGGCGCCATGTTTTTTACGATCGGAATAATTTTAGCAACTTTGGTAGAGGTTGACCCAAGGAACATCTTTTAGCAACTTTGGTAGAGGTTGACCCAAGGAACATCTGTACCAATTTATTTTAAAATCTGGCCAGTAGTTTTGAAGAAGATGATTTTTAAAGTTTTCATTTTTTTTTTTTGTTGCCATGGCAACCAGAGTTCTACATGGATCAAGTTTATTTAAGAAACTTTTGTGAAGGTTGACCACAGGATCATCCCTGCCAAGTTTAATCAAATTCTGTCCAGTGGTTTCAGAGGAGATGTTGTTTAAAGGTTTCTCTATATACATATAAGGCAAATAAGCCCCGCCCCTGGCGGCCATGTTTTTTTACGGATCGGAATAATTTTAGCAACTTTGGTAGAGGTTGACCCAAGGAACATCTGTACCAATTTATTTTAAAATCTGGCCAGTAGTTTTGAAGAAGATGATTTTTAAAGATTTTCTTTTTTTTTCTTTTTGTTGCCATGGCAACCAGAGTTCTACATGGATCAAGTTTATTTTAGCAACTTTTGTGAAGGTTGACCCAAGGATCATCCCTGCCAAGTTTAATCAAATTCTGTCCAGTGGTTTCAGAGGAGATGTTGTTTAAAGGTTTCTCTATATACATATAAGGCAAATAAGCTCCACCCCTGGCGGCCATGTTTTTTTACGGATTGGAATAATTTTAGCAACTTTGGTAGAGGTTGACCCAAGGGACATCTGTACCAATTTATTTTAAAATCTGGCCAGTAGTTTTGAAGAAGATGATTTTTAAAGTTTTCATTTTTTTTTCTTTTTGTTGCCATGGCAACCAGAGTTCTACATGGATCAAGTTTATTTTAGCAACTTTTGTGAAGGTTGACCCAAGGATCATCCCTGCCAAGTTTAATCAAATTCTGTCCAGTGGTTTCAGAGGAGATGTTGTTTAAAGGTTTCTCTATATACAAATAAGACAAATAAGCTCCGCCCCTGGCGGCCATGTTTTTTTACGGATCGGAATAATTTTAGCAACTTTGGTAGAGGTTGACCCAAGGAACATCTGTACCAAATTATTTTGAAATCTGGCCAGTAGTTTTGAAGGAGATGATTTTTAAAGTTTTCAAATTATTTTTCTTTTTGTAGCCATGGCAACCAGAGTTCTTCATGGATCAACTTTTTTTAGCAACTTTTGTAGAGCCTCACCCAAGGAACATTCCTGCCAAGTTTCATTAAATTCTGTCCAGCGGTTTCAGAGGAGATGTCGTTTAAAGCAAATTGTTGACGACGGACGACGCACGACGCCGGACGATCACAAAAGCTCACCTTGAGCACTTTGTGCTCAGGTGAGCTAAAAAAAATACAGTGTTTTTCTTTTCCTAAACCAGCTTTTGCTTCACATGGAAGACTATGGGATTCAAGATAATTATTCATTTTAGCATTCATCACAAGGGATAAAATTTTGCAGAAACAACTTAAAACTGAAATCCTTTTAATAATTAGTATCGTTAACACGGCCTTTGTTTTATACAAAGGAAAAAATATATCTTTACTCCATACATCTGGAAAAATGCCAGAATAATAAGTTGCAAATAATCTGTACTATGTTTTCTTTTTAAATACTCATTCAATAGATTATCAAAAGATGAAGGTGACTTCTTATGTTTAAAACATCTTAAAGATTAAACAATCTCATCCAAAGAAAAGAGATTGTTTAATCCTTGTTTTGATAAAGATATTATTAAAATTTCTCAAAATTCAAAATCAGCATGCTCCTGATTTTCACTGAATAAACTGAAATGCTCAAAAAATACTTCAAAGTGACATTAATGGTAACGTTCTTCTCTTCAGCTGAATATTTATTTAGATGTTCCAAATATGTTTTGGATTTTGAAATCTATCAATAATTTCATTTGATAAGCCTGGTAACTTTTTTTACAAGATTTTCTTGTGCAAAAAACAATTTCAGACGACACAAGTCTCAGCAAAACAAATTTGATCTTGAAGAAAAATTGTTCTTTAACGTTGATCTCATTATCAAATCAAGGCTTGCTATTATTTTGTTTGTTAAAGTTGGACATTTTATTAACAGTTTTGAGTAGACTGCTTATACTGGCAGCATTTTACAATAGATTTTCTGGCAATTGATTAACTTCAAGAAATATATGTTCAATATCTTCATTATAAGTTGACGTTAAGCCATTCTATAAAGTCCTGGCAATACAAATGCTGCTGGGAGTAACCATTTAACACAATAATAAGGTCTTCAAATGTACAGACATGAGTGTTCTCTGGAACACGTGTGTCACCTGCTGATGTGTGACGGACAGACAGATGGGCAGACCGACAGATTTTTTTTGAGCTCGAAAGAGTGGAATTCCATTTCTAAACAGAACGAATCGTAGAGAGGGATAGACATTATTGATTCATCGAGGCATTGGTGTATCAACCAATCAGACCGAGTCTATTTTCGTGTAAGAATCCAAGAGGGATAGGAAGTATTATTGAGGCATTGTTGCCAGGTGTTCGATTGCATTTACATGTGACAAATGTTCTTCTGCTTCCACAAGTCAGATGCAATGCACCTTTTATCCAATAATATCTACTAGCAATGGCATTGTTACCTTGATGTTTCTTATAGTCGATAGTTTGAATAATAGTTTTAAAATGGCGATATCTTGTTGTTGTTTTTTCTTGCAAGTCTCTTTCCATTAGGTAAATGTATTTTAAGTACACAAAAATTGATAACCAAACATTATTGTCCAAAATGAAAATAAGAAAACATCTCACAACAATAAACTTTTTGTCTATTTATGGTTGGTTACAGCAATAATGACGCAAATTCGCATTAGGTTAATTGCTTTTCATCCACTAATCAATTACGTTTTGCCTGATATTTTCAAAACTGACACAAGCACATACATTACACGGTCACTGCATAGAATATATATCTCGATACATTTCATTCCTTACGTTTTACGGGTATAAAGACCCGTTCTGAATTGTGAAAAATAGACTACCGGTACATGTATATAGAAATAGATATATTGTTACAGTGACAAAAGTGGATTGTTATGTTAGACTGGCCATTATATAGTATCTAGACTCTAGAACATTAAAACAAAAAAACAACAACAATTTTATGATGGTTTGAGTTTGTTGTTAATATTATGCACTTAAGACTTAGAATCACTTTAAAAAGCAAGTTGTAGTTATTTCATAAAATGTTAAATTTGATTTTGAAAATGTCACATTACTTTTGAAAATGTCAAATTGATATTGCCTCAACTGTCCCACTGATGAAAATTCTTTCCCGATCACTGAATAATAGCATTTCAAAATACAATTTTCCTCAATCAAGATAAGTCAATGGACAATTCTAAATGAATAAGAAATAAATAAATTATTAATACATAATTTCAAACATTGGAAATTAAATAATTACCTAAATTAATAAAGTATTTTTGTTCTTTCCCAAAATCATATCAGATATTCATAATTATTTTGTTTGAATATGAATGTACGTGTACCGGTCTTGACTGGTTTATGATAACCGATAACCAAGTTATGGTATACTGCATACATAATGTGCGTACATAACATGAGCTGTCAGAGGGCAGCACACTCGACTATTCAAAATGCTTGTTGATAAATCAAATGAAATCTATTTAATTTCTTGCCCTTATCATACACTGTATAAAATAATAGTCAAAAATGATTAATACCCATGAATATGTTTATGAAATCTCAAATCAATCCCATGCCTAGTTACTGAAACATAAGCATAATAACACTGCATGCAAAACTTTCACCAAAATATCCAAATTAGAAAAGGGCCATAATTTGTTTTAAATTCAGTCCAAGAGTATCCTCTTTGGTTTTCTGATGCCCCTCAACACACTCATTAACTTTCTAGTTAATACCATAAACACTTTCTGAAATAAAAGCTGGATAGTAGCTTGTATGAAAAACTTTAACCAAATTTTATACTGCATGCAAAACTAAAACCAAAAAGTCTAAGTCAAAAAATGGCCATAATCTGCATTATATTCAGTAAAAAAACTATCTTCTCTATAGTATGATACCAAAAATAATTTAATTTCCATCAAGAATTATCTACCTTGATAGTATGATACCCCTGAACATGTTAAAGGTGTTTCAAATTAATCCAATGCCTTGTTACTGAAATATAAGCATGGGATTTCTTGTAAAAAAAAATTTCACCAAAATATCTAAGTTAAAAAAAGAGTCATGATTTGAAATATATTCCATCAAGAGTAATCTACCTTGTTAGACATATTAAAGATGTTTCAAATAAATCCATGCCTGGATATGGAGATATAAGCATGAAAGTACCTTGCATGCAAAATTTAAACCACAAATTCTAAGTTAAAAATGTGCCATCATTTGCATTAA
The DNA here is from genome assembly GCA_021229015.1 of Solen grandis. Taxonomy (NCBI): domain Eukaryota; kingdom Metazoa; phylum Mollusca; class Bivalvia; order Adapedonta; family Solenidae; genus Solen; species Solen grandis. The sequence goes on along the minus strand of CM037789.1, from coordinate 827,419 downwards.
ATTCAAGCAAGAGTTGTCTACCTTGATTTTTGACGCCCCTGAACATATTCATTAACTTTTAAGCCAATACCATAAATGGTTATTGGGATATAAGCTAGACAGTAGCTTGCACGCAAAACTTTACCAAATTTTCTAAGTTAAAAAGGGGCCATAATTTGTATTATTAAAATTCAGTCAAGAGATATCTACCTTTGTTGCTTGATGCCCTGGAATATATTCATAAACTTTTAAGTCAATACCAACGCCGACGCAAGGGTGACTGCAATAGCTCTAAATAACATTTGAACAGTCAATCAAAAAATTACATTTTACCAGCCCTGCACATTTTGAAGGCCTTTAGTTAAAATATTAAGATGAAGATGAAAATTTGTAATTTGTCGATGATATTTCCCTTATATTTTAGGCAATTGTATTTCATAAAACTATATAATGTTTTCATAACGAGATAAAATATGCTTTCTAAAACAATATGACCAACCTAATATATATTGGATACTAAATGGCAGTCTCTTCTGGTCTCCTGTCTGTGCAGGATTCCTAAATGGAGACCAGTGGAGACTGTCGATTCTTTGGAGACTTGACTTATAGTGCCAACCATAGATCTATTCACCAACATATGTCTATGTGCCAACCTTAAAGTTAAGTTGATCAAGTTACTGATCCGTATCACACATACATTTATGTAATCTACAACATATCTTATTAACAAAGAGTTATAATTATGTTACTGATCCGTATCACACATACATTTATGTAATCTACAACATATCTTATTAACAAAGAGTTATAATTATGTTACTGATCCGTATCACACATACAAATAAATAAAAATGATATTCTATTGCAGGAAATGAAATACCATAATAATAAATAGGTGTTAATCATAATTTATGGACAAGTTTTGCAAAAAACATAAATATGAAGCATTCCTATTTCAGTAAAGCATCTTTCAAGTAAAGCATCTAAGAACAATGACCCCCTCTTATCAGTTTAACAAGAATTTATCAAGTGTATTGAAAGGCTGGATCTCTTGTGCAGAACATGTGTTTAAAGCTTAACATCCATACGAAAAGCAGTGCCAATATTTGCAAAAGATATAAAGCCAGTACAATGCTTAACAAAATAGAATCTAAAACTAAGATGCTTTGACAGAAAACAATTCTGAAAGATAACATCATAAAACTTAAATAGCTTGACTTGACTGGACTATTTAAGTTTATCGTTGCTTCGACAGTATTTCAGTCATATAGCGATGTCCAGCCAATTACAGGTGGAGGAAGACCCCAAATGCATGGAGGCATCCGGTTAGAACCACCAACCTACCGCAATCCAGCTTAAATAGCTTAAGCTATAATATAATATAACATTAGACTTTCTGACATGATATTATAAGTTAATACTATGATTCAGGAATTGATAATACTGATCCAATTATGGCAATTTGGCAATTTTTTTATATAAAAGTGAAAGAGTTCAGAAGCTTTAATACTCTGACCATGACAGTTACTAAATTTAAAGATTATAAGAGATTGGAAATTGGAAGTTTTTTTTAGTATATTATACTACAGAGATTATAATCTTATGAATATCAACAGTATAGTATGCCTACATTAATGATACAGCATTTATAATCAGATTTTACCCACGGAATGTACACTTTAGTGAAAACAAAATTTTAATGAATTCATGAATCAAAATATCAAAAGAGGCTTGTAACCCTGGAATTTCACATTCTTTATATGCTTTAAAGGGGAAGAGTGCAAATGTAACAAAAACTTATTAGTCCTATACATAGACAAAAATCTTATTTACCTTCAGAAAAAAAAAGTCTGTACTATATTTTGACCTAGTCCCTACTCGTACATGCTTTCGTTTTCTTCACCAATAAAATGTGACGAAAATGCGTATGTACATATTAATGTACACAGGAGGTCCTGGATGACCAACATTGTCGGGTAGAATTATCAGCAATGGCCTGTTCATTTCTATAATCAGTATTTGATTCGGAGCTCTAAGTAGGATTGATGAGTTCAGGATTACCCATCTATAAAAGCGAAGAACAATTCTGTTTCGGATAAGGCTTCTGTGCATCTGTTGGAGAAGCTGGTAAGCAAAGGTAGAGCCATTATAACCAAAAGGTAGATCAGGATTAGGTATTTCCGGTACATTCCCTACCTCAGAACCAATAACCATTGGACAGTTAGGTGAAATCTGCCTATGGATAGCAGCTACATCATTTCTGGGACACCTAAATGGATAATAACAATCACAGAATGCACACCTGATCTCTTCCCCATCTTGGGTACCGTAAAATCCCTGAGTAGCAAGCAACTGTAAACTAGCTACAACTTCAGTGATGTGTATAAATCTTAAAAGTGAAACAAGACGGTACAAATAAAAAAACTCAAAGGGCCGGTCAGGTCCCCTCCATGTAATGACCCTTTGTCTCTGCCTTTGCAAGTAGCGGAAAATCTCAGCTTCCTCTCTGTTTCTTGCATAGTCAGGAACGGTCTGCCTTTGCAAGTTGCTGATAATCTCAGCTTCCTCTCTGTTTCTTGCATAGTCAGGAACAGCATATATAAGAAGGACCTGGTTTGGGAGCTGAAGGATTATTCCAAAAATTGGTAAAATACTGAAAAAAAAAAAAAAAAATCACATGAAACTAATGTGCCACAGAATACAGTACTATCATAGTGTGATGTTTCTTAAATAATGGAACCGTAAGCCAAAGGCTAATGATTACTCCCACACCACTGTCAACAACCGAACTCCATGCTTGTGAGAAGTCAGCATGCAGTCAAAGACTTTCAAAAGTCACTGGTGGATGCGATGGTACAATGTCCACAAACAAGATGACGCTTCTGTTTTTGGATTTGTTCGTTTGAACACTTCAGATTGTCTCCATCACTAGAAATATGTCCATAGGACATGGATGCCCCTGCCATTTTGTTGATTAGATTGATAATTTTGATGAGTAATTGAAATAAGTGGGCCATACGGCCCTAGATTGCTCACCAGAGTGACGATTCAAGTCATTTCTATAAGGAAACTAGAGCTATCACTAAAGGTGATGAATACCCCCCACACAGCCTTTGTTTACAATCAAGTGCCCAGCTATAGGAGGTAAGTCACATTTACTGAATTGATGAATTCAAGTGACAAATTATACAAGACTAATAAAAAAAGAATATCTTTTTATGTTCAGTGGCTGCCTTTAACAAAAATTCCAACATTCATCAATTCAGTAAGGGCACCGTAAACAAATTAGTCTGAACAGCATGCACATGCAAAAATAAAATAAAATAAAATAAAATAAATAAATAAATAAATTAATAAATAAATAATAATAATAAAAAATAGATTTAAATGACCAGCTAATTTAAATTTGTATATGTAATAAAAGTTCTAAGTTCATCAACAGATAAATGAGATGAGGAAAACTGTAGCTAAAGAAAGTAAATTAGTTATTGGGAAATAATGCAAAGAAAATCAGAAAAGGGCAATAACACAAAAGAAAATCAGTCAACTGTAACCATTTCGCAATATGCACATCTATGCTTGATATTGAAGCTTCCTATGACGTTTGTTTGAAATCTATCCAGTAGTTATTGAGAAATAGCATGGACAAAGAAAACTCCAGAAAATCAGTAAAGGGCCATAACTCAAAAGAAAGTCAATCAACCGTAACAATTTCATAATATGCACATCTATGCTCACCAGTGAAGCTTCCTATGAAGTTTGATTGAAATCCATCCAGTAGTTATTGAGAAATAGCGTGGACCGACAGACCGACATGGTGACTCCTATATACCCCCCCCTAACTACGTTTGTGGGGTATAATTACACAACCCCCTTGGGGCTTGTTTTTCAAGGGATCAACTTTATTTTAGCAATTATGGTAGACATTAATGAGGTGACCATTTTGCAAAATGAAATCAAATTCTGACCATTGGCTTCGTAGAAGAAGAATTTTGAAATTTTCTATATAGAGTATAATACAGGCTGTCAAATGATTTTGATCAAAATATAGGAAAAAAATAAGATTGTTTTTCCGAAAAAATATAGGAGTTTTAGGCCATTTATTGAACAAAATATAGGAATATTCCAGTATAAAGTCTTCACTCGGAGGCATGTGAAGTGTAAATCTACTTTATACTTGTTTAATAGTACTGGTTATAATCATTAAACTTGAATTTTACCTTAAGCAAATGTTTCTACAAAATTTTCAATAAGAAACATACACACTGCCCATCACCTTTTGCAGTGCTCCAGCCAGAAATTTGGAAGTACAGGGTGCTTTAAGATTCAAGATTTCACTGACTGGGAGGGGGGTTTGGGGGATCTCCCCCTTTTTTTCTTTTTCAAAATTAGACCCTAAATAAAGTATCTTAGGGATTTCCAGATAGAATTTCTCTTCTTGTTCCAGTCAAGAATGCCTTAATTAAGTGAAAATATATCTGCAGAGTTTTTTTGTATCAACAACAATTGATCACAAATATTGCTGCTTTTTCAGGATAAAAGGTCTATGAAGCTGGAATTTCAGTTGCATGTTGCTCAGATAACTATAAAAGCAGGCATCTAAGACTATTGCCACAGAAACTTATGACTTCCAGTTATTCTCTTTATATGCATACCATATTGATAACTGTATTTATATGTTTCTCCACAGGATATCAAAAGGGCATGGTGAATCTCCCCCAAAAAGATAGCAGTTGTATGTAAGATTTGTAAACGAACAGCATTTCTAATATCTTTCAGAAAAATAAAAGAATTCCAAATCCATTGTTTTTCTACTACATGAAAAGTTTTCATACTCTGAAATCTAAATACATCTTTGAAACACATGTGTCACCTGCTGATGCATGACAGTAAAAGTGAGACAGACATACAGACAACAGAAAGGTGATCCCTATGTGTCACAGTTGCTTACAGCATGTTACACAAACAAGAGGGCCATGATGGCCCTGGATCGCTCACCTGAGTATAGGGTTACCCAAGGAACCTCAGTCTGTATTAAAACATTTTGAAATCTGGCCAGTTGTTGGCCAGGAAATGATCCCTGCAAAGTTTTATCAAATTCTGTCCAGCAGTTTCAGAGAAGATGTGATTTTAAGATTTTTCACTATATACATATAAGGCAAATTAGCCCCGCCTATGGTGGCCATGTTTTTTTATAGATCGGAATAATTTTAGCAACTTTTGTAATGCTTCACCGACGGATCATCCCTGCTAAATATAATCAAATTCTGTCCAGCAGTTTCAGAGGAGATGTGATTTTAAGATTTCACTATATACATATAAAGCAAATTAGCCCTGCCCCTGGCAGCCATGTTTTGTTATGGATCAAAATAATTTTAGCAACTTTTGTGAAGCTTCACTCAAGGATCATCCTTGCCAAATTTAATTGAATTCTGTCCAGCAGTTTCAGAGGAGATGTTGTTTAAAGATTTCACTATATACATATAAGGCAAATTAGCCCCACCCCTGGCGGCCATGTTTTTTTACAGATGGGAATAATTTTAGCAATCTTGGAAGAGGGTTACTCAAGGAACATCTGTACTAAAATATTTTGAAATCTGGCCAGTAGTTTTGAAGGAGATGATTTTTAAAGTGTTCGTAATTTTTTTCTTTCCATTGCCATGGTAACCACAGTTCTGCATGGATCAAGTTTATTTTAGCAACTTTTGTGAAGGTTCACCAAGGATCATCCCTGCCAAATTTAATCAAGTTCTGTCAAGCGGTTGTAGAGGAGATGTTGTTTAAAGCAAATTGATGACGACACATGACACACGACGACAGACGCAGGGTGATCCTAATAGCTCACCATGAGCACTTCGTATATATGTAGAAATGTATTTTCCATCTGACAGAATGTTCACAGGGAAGATTTGTCCATTAAAGTTCCATTGCTGATGTGTAGAGACTCAGATTAAAATCCTTGAGTATAGAATTACTGTTTGACCAGATATTCCATTACAGATATTTCTCTAGTATCTCAAAGACCATTTAATAACTATTTCATAAAACCCTTACCAGAACTTTCATTATATTGTCAATCTGATTTTTTTCTTCCATAAATATCAAATAATAATGTTATTGAAATATTATGCAACCTCATCTCATTGCATAACATAACTCCCTTCACTCTTTACTATGATCATAAATTGTGTTAAGTACTATTATTATTGTTTGCCTTAATTTCAAGTAATGATGTAAAAATCTGAATTTATAGTTTCATATTATTTTCAAACATTCATGTTTAAGGCTAAACATTACTGGAGCTTATAGACATATTTTTGATTGCAGTAAACAAGATTTATCAGTGCAAGTCAGAATATGCCTTATATGCATATTACTAATCTGTCAGATGACTGATTTTGTTAGTCAAAGATGGCAGTATGCTTGGTTTAGATAAATAATCAACATCATATCCCCCAATCCACCCCCAATGCAGAACTTTTAACAACTAGGCCTAGCTGGGACATTGTCTTAAGATTTGTAGCTTGGCAGACCCCGCATCAAAATTCCCAAATGGATAAGCCACATGTATATATATATAGCTGCACCTTTCAAAGACTGAGATGCTCTGCTAGATAAAGGACAGCTTTCAGCTGCAAACCTGTAGTTATCTAGAGGCAGCAGTACATTTACCCTTTCTTCATTATGACTTGCGACATTTTTGGGGGTAAAAAATATAGGAAAAAGAATCAAAATATAGGAAATATAGGAGGTTTTCAAAAATATAGGATTTCTTTCAAACATATAGGAAAATATAGGAATCAGTTGGCCATGATGGCCCTGAATCACTCACCTGAGAAATATTACCTTCATTGTCTTTTATAACACAGTCATATGGAATACAATATCCATGCAGAAGTATGGCAAAATAATCATAATTCCACACAAAAACTGTGACTGTGGTCCAAATTTTGATGGTTATAGCTATAAAATCAAGTGACCCCTAGGCTGGGACCAATTTTGACCAAAGAGCCATGATTTGAAAACTTGGTTCTGGTCCACAAGGTAACGGTACATACCAAATATCTAAACCCATGATCTTGTTGTTTTTTGAAAAGAAGATCTTTTATAGACTCCCCTATTTAAGTCTATGTAAAATCAAGTGACCCCTGGGACAGGGCCAATTTTGACCCTAAAGCCATGATTTGAACAAACTTGGTAGATGTCTATAAGGTCAAGTTCCCACCAAATATCTAAACTCCAGGTCTTGTGGTTTCTGACAAGAAGATTGTCTAGTTTTTCCTATATAAGCCTATGTAAAATAAGTGACCCCTGGGACAGGGCCAATTTTGACCCTAGGGCCATGATTTAAACAAAGCTGGTAGAAACTCATAAGGTCATTTTACGCAAAAAATATCTTAACCCAAGGCCCTGTTGTTCCTGAGAAGATGATTTTCTAGTTGTTGTTTTTTTTCTATACAAGTCTATGTTAAATCAAGTGACCCCCGGGGCAGGGTCAATTTTGACCCCAGGGCCATGATTTGAACAAACTTTGAAGAGATCCACTAGACCCATGATCTTGTGGTTTCTGAAAAGAAGATCTTTTATAGACTCCCCTATTTAAGTCTATGTAAAATCAAGTGACCCCTGGGACAGGGCCAATTTTGACCCTAAAGCCATGATTTGAACAAACTTGGTAGATGTCTATAAGGTCAAGTTACACACCAAATATCTACACTAGGCTTTGTGGTTTCTGACAAGAAGATTTTTCTAGTTTCTTTCCTATATAAGCCTATGTAAAATCAAGTGACCCTGGGGCGGGGCCAATTTTGACCCCAGGGCCATGATTTGAACAAACTTGGTAGAGATCCATTAGACAATGCTACATGTGTACACACCAAATATCTAAACTCAAAGCCTTGTGGTTTCTGAGAAGATTTTTCTATTTTTTTTCCCTATATAACTCTATGTAAAATCAAGTGATCCCTGGGGTGGGGCCAATATTAACCCCAGGGCCATGATTTGAACAAACTTGGTAGAGGTTCACTAGACAATGCTTTACACCAAATATTTAAGCTCTAGGCCTTGCAGTTTTGCAGAAGAAGATTTTCAAAGTTTGCATTTTTAAAGTCTATTTTTAGCTCCTGTGACCTACATTTTCAACCAATCAAAATAATTTCAACAACTTTGGTAGAGGACATCATGAGAATGATTCCTGTGAATTTTGGTCAAAATCCATTAAGCAGTTTAGGAGGAGATGTTGTTTAAAAGAAAATTGCTGATTCCGGACACATGCACACACGCATGGACAGAGGCAGGCATGCATGGACAACGGGCAAATGGTGATCACAATAGCTCAAAATGAGCATGTTATGCTCAGGTGAGCTAATAAGGAAATTAGGCAACCCCCTCTGGCCTCTCTTTTTAAGGGATCAACTTTATTTTAGCAATTACTGTAGACATTCATGAGGTGACCCTTTGTGCCAAAGGAAATTAAATTCTGAACTTTGATTTCAGAGGAGATGTTTTTTAAAGTTAATTATTTTTTTCTTTCCTTTGCCATGGAAACCAGAATTCTACATGGATCAAGTTTATTTTATCAACTTTTGTGAAGGCTCACCAAAAGATCATCCTTGCCAAGTTTAATCAAATTCTGCCAACGGTTACAGAGATGATGCAGTCAATGCGAATGTCCGTCGGTCAGTCGGACATGTCCGGTATATTTCCATTTTGACCGACGAAAGCGCCTATTATTGTCGGACACAATGTCCGATGAAAAAATCCATACAGCACAGTTTCATTTTCGGAAAATTACTTTCACTTTCTTCGAAAAACAGTTTCCTTTGCTTTTTTTAGCGATTATGTAATGATTATCGGCTGTCTGAGATGGCCAAGCAGTTACGATTGCGAATGGTTCCCCGCAATGTACATACTTATATTGGTAATGGAAACCATGCGGGAAACTCTGTCTTTATCGGTCAACAATCAACAACATGGCAGACGATGCATTCACGAAAGATTGTGTTTTTTTTCCTTCTTTTTATTCGCTTTCCATAATCAAATAACAAAGTCATACCCGTTTTAATTTATTATCAGGTTCAATTTTTATCATTTCAATATTTATTATCGTAAACAATTAAATCTAGATTTTGTTGTCAATGACTTTAGATATTCTGATGGTGCTATGCCGGTCGAAAATTGCCTGCTAGTTCTAGCAACGAACCAAAGAAGAGAGCTCCTGACAATAACAGACGCTTTCAGGGATAGTTTTTCGGCTTATTTCCTCATTATGGTCACAGAACTTACAGAACTTTAGTTATTGCATAGAACATCTCTACTAAAACATTTTGAAATCTGGCCAGTAGTTTTGAAGGAGATGATTTTTAAATCTTTCATAATTTTTTTCTTTCCATTGCCATGGCAACCAGAGTTCTACATGGATCAGGTTTATTTTATCAACTTTTGTGAAGGTTCACCCAAGCATCATCCCTGCCAAGTTTAATCAAATTCTGTACAGTGGTTTCAGAGGAGATGTTGTTTAAAGCAAATTGTTGACGACAGACAACAAAAGATAGAGGGTGATCCTAATAGCTCAACATGAGCACTATGTGCTCAGGTTAGCTTAAAAGGGAAATACAATAAGAGGTCTGAACAAGTGTTGCGTTTTCTTGTGTTTTTTAATTTTTCTAGAATAAACTTCTTTTTTAACCCTTTCCCTCATAGAGGAAACCATGAAAAGACCTATGCAAACAGCATAAAACCAGATCAGCCTGCGAGTAACTCGCAGGCTGATCAGGTTTTATGCTGTTCGCTGCTCCTCGGTGGTCTGGAAATGAGGAATTTGTAATTAAATTTGGTAAGGTTTAACTGTGGTTTTCTGCAGATCAGGCTCTATGTGCTACCTATTGAGTGCGTCAAAATGAGTCTATATGAGGGAAAGGGTTAAGAAGTATTAGGTTAGAAACACTTTTTTAGACTATGCTCAGGAAAAAGATAAAATATGAACTTAACATTGGGCAAAAAGCCTTGGCCCCAAATTCTCTAAGAGATTGAAAATCATACTCATACTCCAACTCAGTTATGTATGCTCAACTTAGTTTGATTAATGTGCAGAGTTCATGTCTCAACTACGACAAATTTTGTACTCAGTTAAACTTGAAACAGTGTTTGAGAACACTCCGAATTATCTTACTCAAGCTTAAACTCAAAATTGAGCAGGTATTTAACTATACACCTGAGATCATACTCGAACAGTTTTCAAGAGCATGAGGCCTACTGATTATTAATTTTGAACTTACCATGGTGTTTTATCTCTTGTGTCCAGACCTGAAATATCAGTGAGACAGACATTATATAGCAGGATTATACAGTAACTTTTGAAAAAAAAAATCTAACCCCGATCCCTTACCCAGCCAATGTCTTTGAATATTAAGAACCTTAATACCTGTGCCTGTCAGAAATTCAATATTCTTAACAAATCATTGATATTGGTTGAAGATCTAATGAATTTCAAGCACACATTTCTATCTGAACATAAAAACAGTGTGAATATGAAATGAATCTGTGAAATTAATATACTCAAATGGAAGATAATATCAAAAATAACCTTTATCATTAACTACTGGATGATCTAACTAATGCATATTAAGTGACTTTAAGTATAGTAAAATTTGATAGATTTTGATTCTTCTTTTTCAAATCATATGACAATTAATTCAAATAACTTTAGGCAGACTGTGTCAATATTCTTTTCCACCTTTCTATATTTACCTGTTATTTTTCTGTTCCTGTATTCTACATGATCCCATTGATGCTTTGACCTTGTATCTGGTGCGACATCTGAAAACAGTTTAACAAATTTGCTGAATTGATACCCGGTCAAATTACATAAATTAACAAGAGGGCCCTAGACATGTGGCACGATACCACACCCAGTCACATTATCCTAACACGGGGTCAACCAATCCTGAAACTTCCCTTATATGCTGAGTGCCAAGCAAGGGAGCTATATCAGTACCATTTCTTATGATTTTGGTATTTTGCAATCGAGGATCAAACCCTCAACCTCTTGATTCTGGAGTGGCCACTGAGACTGGCGAGAAAATGTTTTATTTTTCAATTAAATTCTGTTGGTTGCCATGGCAACCAGAGTTCTGCATGAATCATGTTTATTTTAGTTTCTCTAAATGTATCTTTTATCAAATTCATATAGTTGCTATCATTTCATAGTAGATTATTATGCTTCCAAAGACCTTTACCATGTGATATATTGATGGGTTTAAAGGAAGGGAAACTATAGAATAATCAAATATGTGCAACTTGATTCAATATCAATTTTCTTAACAAAGGAAAGTTAGTTGTTGGTTAAAAGGAAGAAATCATTTCTTGCTTGTTTTAAAGGATGTACATGTCTCAATGTGTATCTCTTTCTATCTTGTTTTCTATAAATGGGTCTTAAGTTTGCCTTTCATGGATTTAATCTATCAACAGTGATCTAGCTTTGATGTTATTTATATGTATAGTTTCAAGTATAAATTGATGCATGTTTAATGACCTAATTTCATTTTATCACTACAGATAAAAGGTTTAAAGGCGGTTCAAACTGTGAAAAACACAATGACATATACTATCAGTAAGTTTCATACATGAGGTGTACTCCTTAAGTATATTAATATGATGTACTTCAGTACGATTAAAAATCAATGATGAAAAAAAAATATATTCCTTAAAATATTCTTACTCATAAATTCATGTTGACTGCCAGCTACAACAGATGAGAGGAAACTATTTATTGATTTCAAGCATAAATGACCTTAGATCAGGTCAGATATTCAGGTCATATGTAACCTTTGTCAATCAGGGATGTCTAAGTGAATAAAGCTTACAGCTGTGATTAGAAAATAATGCATTGTCTACAGTTACTGTGATCTTGAACTTTCAGACAATCTCTGGTCAAAAGCAACGTTTGTGTTAAGTGTTGAACTTTGCTCTTTCAGCACCCATTTCCTTGGCCTTATGGAAATGACCTAATATCAAGGTCATTATCACTCAACTCATCACCTGGTCATAAGCAACCATTATCCCTTCTATCTATCTGTGTGTGTGTGTGTGTGTGTGTGTGTGTTACAGGTCAGTCAATAGATAAGGACTTAAATTGCCTGTGACCTTAACCTCGGGAAATTTACCTTGGACCAGGTAAGCTAAAACAATTTCATCCTTTTATAGAAAGGTCTGTAAGTATAGACCAAATCATCTTAACATTGCTTCATAGATAAAAGTTGTCTCTAAGTTTGATCCTTTTTGTCTTTAGGTTTTATAAAGATTTCTCAAGAAATGAACATGCTTTTCATATAAAAAAAATGACTCCATATTTTGAGAGAAAGAAATCCAAGAGAATCTTTTCTCAAATGATAATTTCAATAAAACAACAGGGTGTTGCTCACTCATGTGAAGACCCTGGCTTTCAGTATGCTTTAAGCAGAAATACATTCCGATCAAGTTCTGTAAGGCCTAGGACAAAAATGTGGCTTCTAGAGTTTTCACAAGGATTTGGCCAATTGACCTACTTTAAAACTCTATATGACTCACTTTCGCACTCATCCATGATTTTATGCAATTTATGCAGCAAACAAAAATTCTGATCAAAATTTGTGAAGATATTGGGCCTGAAATGTGGCCTCTATGGTGTTTTTTTTTCTAGGATTTACCCAATAATATACTTTTTAACCAACATGACCCGGTTTTGAACATGCAAACTTTTCATAAAGATAAACATTATGCATAAGTTTGAACAGATTGGATCATACTGTAGCTTCTATAGTGTTTACTAACAAATTGTTGATGCCAGACGACACAAAATAGAAGAAAGGCAATCAAAGAGTGTGCTCAGAAGAGCTAACAAGAGCTACAAGGTCATGAATGTAAATGATACTGTTGATAATTTCAGCTTTATAAATAACTATCCTTACCTTGTGCTGTGCCCTGCTCATCCTCATCATCATTTTTTTCAATTTGTCCATGGCCCCAGTCTCCATTGACAGCTAGAAAACGTTAGAAATACATTAGGAGATCTATGCATTACAATGTATAGAAAAAGAATTCCAAGTAGGCTAACACAAGTAGCAATTCTTACAGAAATCAAAGTATTAGTTCACAAAATGTTATTATTTATCTCAGGAAGCCTAATAAAACAAGAGAACCCACTGTGTAAAACTATGTCGGCAGGCTCTCTGCGGAAATCGTTATATCGGCAGGCTCTCTGCGTTCGCACCGGTCATTCTCTGCCATAAACACTAGCAAACGCTGGACGGACGGGAAAGAAACAGACCAATTGTCACTTTTTAAAGTTGAGTTGCTCAATATTAAGTATTGCATGGAATATTAAAGTATCTTAGCTATGTATATGCGTGTAAACTTTTCAATTATCAGCGACTGCGACCTGAAACTCGGACAAACTGTTTAGTGATGAACCAACATGGAACACAACCTCGGCACTTTCTACAGGCTTCAGCAGGTTATTGCTTTGATTATGTCTAATATGACCATCGAATGTATTCTTTTAAGTATATTCTTCAAGAAGATACCGATAAATTGGCCGATTTTAATGTGAATTTCTTGAAAAAACCCTACTATCACTTTTTGAAGCACAGGCAGGCTCTCTTCAAGCTATGGTTTATCTTATTGTTTACGGAAAATGAATAATTTCATGGGTCCTTACCCCTACATTGTGTTTTTAATTTCGTACTTTGCATGTAATTTGAATTGTTTTCGTAGTCAGATACAAATCTGTTAAAAGTATATATGTGTTACTTATTTTTTACTTTTTTGTTGATACGAATATAAACTTCACTTAACTGTTCGGCCAAGTTTCAGGTCGCAGTCGCTGATAATTGAAAAGTTAACACACATATACATAGCTAAGATACTTTAATATTCCGTGCAATACCTAATATTGAGCAACTCAACTTTGAAATGTGACCATTGGTCTGTTTCTTTCCCATCCATCCAGCGTTTGTTAGTGTTTATGGCAGAGAATGACCGGTGTGAATGCAGAGACCTGCCGATATAGCGATTTCCGCAGAGAGTCTGCCGATATGGTTATGCACCATGGAATCGGTTGAACCAATAGATGCTCCAAGAACAAGCACTATTTCTAAATGGGCTAATTTTTATTTTCATTTCCAATATGTCTATGTATTACAGGGCTCTCCTTTGACCCAAGCTCCCGGGTTTTGACCTGAGAGATTTCTCAATGACGCATATTTGACCCGCGGTAAAACTGTACCAAGCGTCAGGGCAATAACAGTTGGTGCGTCAATAGATCAGTCGGTCATAAAAGTACCGCCTCAAACAGGTTACGTGATCAGTGAGTGCAACTGAACTCCCAATGATTCGCTATCACTGTCAGTTACTCTAATTAGTCTAATAAATTCTCGTATTGCTGCGTCAATTTTTGTATACACCAATGAACGTAAATGCAGATTGCGTAACCAACGTAATTATATATTGGGTCGGAAATCTTCGAGGTTGCTGGATCCCGTTTTTATGATGTGTGAAAATATTAAAGGCGAGGAACTATGACAAAATGATTTTACTTCCTATGGCTGTTAGGTTAATTTCCGATCGGAATAAGCTGAAATTTTCATTGTTTGATAATAACAAATAGTTTAATGGCAATAATTTAACCATGCTGGTTTAAATGAAAGATGTGATGATTGTAACAAATAGGAATGATTAATCTGTCAACTTATAATATGGGACCAAAACCGGAAGTAGATTGACTCTTACAGAATCAAACAAGGTTAAAAAAAAAATCCGTAATGATGAAGATAAGTAAAACTTTTATTTTTACATAGCTGTCTTTCTGTATTGAATAACTGATAATGATTTGAGCAATTATGTTTTAATATGCCTGGATATTTATCTATGTAATGTTTTTATTTTTTTTTTTGCAATTACCAAATATCATCTTTTGTTTTCTACTTTAAATAAAACAAGAGGGCCATGATGGCCCTGAATCGCTCACCTGAGAAAAATTGCCTTCATTGCCTTTTATATAACAGTATAATACTGAATACAAAATGCATGAAGAAGTACAGCAAAATAATTGTAATTCCACAAAAAAACAGAAGATGCATACAACTGACCCTTAGGGCGAGACCAATCTATACCTCCAGGCCATGATTTGAACAAACTTGGTACATGTCTATAGGGCCATGTAACACACCAAATATCTAAACTCCAGGCTTTGTGGTTTCTGACAAGAAGATTTTTCTATTTTTTTCCAATATAAGTCTATGTAAAATCAAGTGACCCCTTTAGTCAAGGCAAATTTTGACCCAGGGCAAAAATGTGATCAAAGTAGAAAGATGTCCAGTAGCCCATATTATATACCAAATATCTAAACTCCAGCCCTTTTAGTTTCTGACAAGAAGGTTTTTCTAGTTTTCCTATATAAGTCTATGTAAAATCAAGTGACCCCTGGGCCGGGGCCAGTTTTGACCCCAGGGCCATAATTTGAACAAACTTGATACATGTCTATAAGGCCATCTGACAAGAAGATTTTTTCTATTTTTGCCTAATTTTGACCCAAGGGCCATGATTTGAACAAACTTGGACATGTCTATAAGGCCATGTTACACACCAAATATCTAAACTCCAGGACTTGTGGTTTCTGACAAGAAGATTTTTCTAGATTTTACCATACATGTCTATATTGGTAGATGTCTATAAAGCCATGTTACATACCGAAGGTTTTAACTCCAGGCCTTATGGTTTCTGACAAGAAGATTTTTCTAGATTTTCCTATATAAACCTATGTAAAATAAAATGATCCCTGGGGCAGGCAATTTTGACCCCAGTGTCATGATTTGAACAAAATTGGTAGAGGTTCACTAGACAATGCTAAACACCAAATATCTAAGCTCTAAGGCCTGCAGTTAATTACAGAAGATTTTCAAAGACTACATTTTTAAAATTTATTTTTAGCTCCTGTGACCTACTTTTTCAACCAATCAAAACAATCTGAACAATTTTGATAGAGGGCATCATAAGGATCAATCCTGTGAAATTTGGTAAAAATCCATTCAGCTGTTTAAGAGGAGATGTTTTAAAGAAACTATTGACGCTGGACGCACGCCGGACAAAAGGCGACCACAATAGCTCACCATGAGCACGTTGTGCTCAGGTGAGCTAAAATAATAGCTCTGGTCTCCAATAAGAATATTGCAGCTGTTATTTTCTTTCCACATTAAGAGAATAATATTTTCACCATTCTTTCTTTTTTTTTTAAATAAAACATAAATTATCCTATTCACATTTAGAATGACAACAGTATATTATGATGACTTGAACTATTCCATGATAAAAATGCAGCTTCCCAATGTGACTGCACTTCTAATTAATGGAAAATATTATAATTCTTATTTTCGTTTTTTATTTTTGGTTGACTATTTTCAGGAAGTCCAGCTACATGCTTTGTGTTTCATTGTGAAGAATAACCTATCATTGATGGCCCAGAATGAACTCCTCAACATTCAGCAGGAGAAAGGGGGCTACCTCCCTAAAGGACAAATCATCAGCATACACTGTTGTCCAGATATTTATTATATTCTTGTGTTTTGTATGCAAATTTGTAAAAATAAATTTAATTTTCATTTTGGTTTGGTTTAAAATCGGATTTTTTTTCAGATCAATTATTGCAAATAATATGTACATACAATAAACAAGTGTATATATTAATCTGAACATGTATATCACTACATGCAAAATTTGTGATATATTGCGATCCAAGCGAAATACTGCAAATTTTATTTGACTCTTGAAAATTTGGCCCCATGGGTCAATGACTCTTGGGTTTCAAAGACTAAGGAGAGCCCTGATGTAAAATTTAATAATTAAGAGGGCCATGATGGCCCTGAATCCCTCACCTGAGAAACATTGCTCTCAATTACAAGTCATACTGAATACATAATGTATGCAGAAGTACAGCAAGATAATCTAAATTCAACACAAAAACTGTACCTGCCATCCAAACTTTGAAGGTGTCTATATAAAATCAAGTGACTCATGGGCGGGGGTCAATTTTGACACCAGGACCATGGTTTGAACAAATTTGGATGAAGTCCACAAGTAAACATTTCAAACAACTCAAGGCTTCAAGAATTCTGAGAAGAATATCTTTTGAAGGTTTTCCTATACAAGTCTATGTAAAATTAAGTGACGCTAGGACGGGGCCAATTTTGACCCCAGGGCCATGATTTGATCAAAATTGGTAGATGTTTACTAGGCCATTTTACTCACCAAACATCTAAACTCTAGGCACTGTGGTTTCTGATAAGAAGATTTTTCTGTTGTTTTTTTTCCTAAATAAGTCTAGGTAAAATTAAATGACCCTTTGGGCTGGTCCAATTTTGACCCAAGTGCCATGGTTGGAACAAACTTGGTTGAGGTCTACTAGGCCATGTTACACACCAAATATCTAAACTGATGTGATGTCAGACATAATCAAATTTGTACAAGAGGAGTTGATGACCAGAAGCCACGGGCCTGTGACATAAGGTCACCTTTCACCTCTAAGTGTGACCTTGGCCTTAGAGATTAAAGGACTCAAGTTTTGAGTGAGACTTTGAGTGAGACACATCTTTTCATTGAGGCAATTCTTACTGCCAAATTATTTGAGAATTCCTTGATACAGTGCAAGTCCATCACTATAACCTTTTAACTCTAAGTATGACCTTTTCCTTACAGTTAGGGACTCAACTACTGTTTGACACATTGTGTCATTGGGGTAAATATTATTGACACCTTATTTGAGATTCCTGACATCCATGTCTAAGTTACAGCTGGGACAAGCAAATACCAACAATGAGATGCACCAAAGCACATACACTGAATTGCCATTGCTGGGACTATGTCAAGCTTCCAAAGGTGGGCTTGACAATAAATACTGTCTCTAAATATTATAAATGTGGATGCTAAGAGTTTTAAAAATGTAAAATCTGGTAAACTACAATGACAAATATCATTTTGTTTACCTGTGGTGCCTAAGTTCTTCTTCACTGCCTGGCATTCTTGGTGGTTTGGAACTTCTGCCTCTTTCATCAGTTCTGAAAAATTTCAAACACATCTGACATTTTTACTACCGAGGCTTACTGTTAAAGAAGATTAAACCTACAGTCGGATCTCGGTTATCCAAACATGCGTTCTCCGAAGCCTACCCTTTATTCTTCAGTCCTGATTTTTTCCTTATAAAAGTACATATGAAATACAACCCTTTATTTGTTTGGTTTATTCAAACATAACCCTTTATCCGAAGAAAAGTTGGGCCCCTAGTGTACAGTCACCTGTCCACACCTCTTATCCAAACCTATAATGTCTTCAGCACAGGGCACATTAAATTGGAATATAATTTTGATTGGTAATCAATTAAAGGTCCAGATAAGTTGATTGCAAGTGATTTTACTGTAAAACTAATGGAAGAATGCACTAATTTGAAAAAATATGTTAAGAGTTGGTATTCACTGTGTTTTTTCCAATAAAGCAAACTTACAGGAGGATGGGTATAAATATGGACTGATTTTATATATCACAGTCATCTCTCTTTGAGACTGGTTTCCAAGGCTAAAGCAGGCGATATCTAAGCTGAGCAATATAAGGATGGACCCAGCAATGGGTGAATATCTAGGTAAGCTTCAATATCCTTTCATTATATATTTGCTTCACTTGAAATCAAAGCGATCGATATAGAAAAACAGGAAAAAAATGACTGACACGTAAGGTACTTAATACATGTATAACAATCAGGGATCATTATGGGCTGCGATATCGCGATATTCTCACATACTTTCATTAAAATCGCACCAGAAATCACCAAATGGGATAAAATTTTGCATCTGTTGGAGAGGGTGAAAAATGTAAATACAAAAAGTGTCCTATCTAGTCCTGCTGTCTTTGATCTGTGCCCTGCCTGCCTTTGTTGGCAAAATTTTTATTTGCGCCTTCACAGCACCCTTTGATTTTGCTGATGGGTCCAAGTGTGTGTGTGTCGTGTAATACATACAAGCCAGTGTCAAGCCATGTAATTATCCATTGGCTATTCAATATCAAATCACAGCCGATTTTGTGCAGGTATTTGGTTTGGCATTTTAATTAATTCTACAGTCCCTTTACAATAATTTGGAATGCGATTTTTCGTTTTGACGGCATTATTCGAATAAATGTCATGGTCCCGTCAAGTTTTCCTATATACAGTCGGCACTCGTTATCTCGAATTTCATGGGACCAAAATAAGACTTCGAGATGTCCGTAATTTGACCAATCCGAAATGAGATATTTTTGGCTTATGAACAAGAAATCTTACCTGTATCATTGTATTAATATTTTGTCGATATCATGAAGATGATGACACATTTTTTTTTGAATATATAATTAATAAATAATAATCCATAAGTAGCATATTTTTCTTTATTTATTCAACCACTTCTTTCTATAAATACAGAAAGGTAAACGAAATAAACAAAAAGGGTTACAACAATAATATAGATCGAAAACATGCGAACTGCATTCTATTAATAAAGAGCACTTATGTACATGCACAATATTCAAAGCACTTTGCACAACGCCAGATTGCTCAGCGCTCATAGATGGACAAGTAGGTTCTAGAGACATTGTGAACTATTACCTGGGTTTATTCTTCGATAGAATTTAAAAAAATCTGGCACATTTTGAGCAAAGATTGTCAAGCACAACGCCTTGTGTTTGGCCATATTACCATGCAAATATTTCGTCAAAACATAATCTGGTAATTATTGAAAGCCTAAAATCACGATCTGTCGTACAGATAGCCCCGTGCAAAGCTAGTGTCACCAGTTTACTAGATAGGTGTGAAAAATATCGCCCGGCTAATTAGCGTCTGTTGAATTTGAGATAAACAAACAAATATGCATTGTACTATAGGGCGAGGGTCCAAATTTCCACTTTGAGATAGCAGTAATTTGAAATAAATGAATTTTGAGACACACAAAGTTAATGTATATAGACAAAGAAGGGAAAAATCTGGACAAAGTCAAATAATTTGACATAGCCGAAATTTCGATATACGCGAATTGGAGATAACGAGTACCAACTGTACCTCATTTAAAATAAATGTAATAATTCGTTTTACAATAACTTGGATAAACACGGCAATTCAAACTTTACAGCCCCAACAGGCAATCAAGTTCTTGATCAATGACACAATATTTCAGACGCTGTGTCACCTTAATTTACATGCGTGCTATTTTTTCACACCTATGTTGATTGACAGTCATTTCAATTTAAGTGATGCAAACCGTTGAGAATCATGTGTTGACACGTGTCACTTGATTGTCAAGAGTGTTAACAAACTGAGTGAATTTTTATTTAACTATAAATATCAGAGAGTGTTCGAACCTCACTTTACTTTTGTCGTATGCTCTGCAAGAGTAATATCACATTATCAATAACAAAGATTCATAGATTACAGATGTATTTGTAAGTTACCATTTATTATTCCGAGTAATTCAGTGAAGGGTCCAGGTTGAAAATAAGGCTTGTAAAAAATGTTTATTTTTTGTTGACTATGTTATACTTTAATATGTGATTTATGATTTTTATGCAGAATAAAATAAAACATAAGACATAACTGTGTTCTATATTTTATAAACATGCATATAATACGCCAACTGATTATCACGACGTGTATTTCTTGCAAATACACAAAATGTCTACTGTAGGTAAACACGGTAATTCGGATGACACAATTTTTCGAACATTTCAGTCAGTCCGCAGACCATTCAAATTATCGTAAATGGACTATACTTCATTTATGTGGGAAGTATTATTGTCAACTGCATCTACTACTTCTTGAGGTAAATAAGCAATGTTGATTATTTATCTAAACCATGCATTATGACTTGACTTGACTATTTGAGTTTACCGTCGCTTTGACAGTATTTCAGTCATATAGCAACGTCCAGCTAATTACAGGTGGAGGAAGACCCCGAATGCACGGAGGCATCCGGGTAGAACCACCGACCTACCGCAAGCCAGCTGGAAGGTTTCCTCACATGAAAATCCGAATGACCCTGCCGGGTTTCGAACCCACGCAGTGAGGGGCTGAGTGAGTGTTAAAGTCAGCGACTTTACCCTCTCGGCCACGGAGGCCCCCAACCATGCATTATGCCATCTTTGATTTCAAAATATGACAAAGCGGAAAACATGTCCCAGTCAAGTCATCCAATAAATGATTTGTACATTGAAAGTTTATTCAACCCAATACCAACACTTATCACATCTACAGATTAGTCATTTGAAGATGAAAGAAAAACTGACTGAAGGAAAATCATGTAAATAAGCACCGATAGATTAGGTTTACAGCAATAAAAAACACTCAAAAAGTTTCAGTAATGTTTTATAACCTAGATGTTTAAAAAAACAGAATATTTGGAATTCAGGTTGTCTTTGTACTCATAATATTATGATCGTAATGAATAGAGAGGAGGGTGGGGTAATTGCAATGAGATAAGCATATCTTTCAATAAAGAATTATCAGATCAATAAACAAGAGGGCCAAGATGGCCCTTAATCCCTCACCTGAGAAAGATGATTGCTTAAGAAGTAAAGATGCTAGAGTGTAAACAAAGTGAAATCTGGCATTTTTTTATATTAAAAGGGGCATAACTCCTGACCTAATAAACAGATCTCAGCTTTAATCAAACTCAGTAGAGACATTATGGTCATAAATATTGTTGTAAAGTTTGAAGATGATTGCTCAAAAAATGAAGCTCCTGACCTAATTAACCAATCTCAGCAATAATCAAACTCAATTGAGACATTATGGTCATAAACATTGCCATAAAGTTTGAAGATGATTGCTCAAAAGATGAAGATGCTAGAGTTAGGGTTGGATACCGATTCCCGGTATCGGTCCAATACCGAATAGTAACTTCGTAAAGTACCGGTATATACCGTTTCGTAAAATACCGGTGCCTGGTTTCGATACTTCTGTAATTGTGTTAATAAATAAGTCTTTAAAACGTAAAAATCTAAACAAATAACTTTAAAAATGGCCTTAAAACACAGATAACTAACAGTGAACAAAATATAAGGATCCATAGCGTGTAATAGCAGCACTGACTGACATATAGAGCAAGTCATGGGACAATCCTAATTTCACAAATAAACATTTCCATTTATAAAATACTTACTGACGAAGAATTGACAAAAAGTCCTAAAATAAAAAAATAAAAAAGTATCTATTTAAAAGAATGATAATGCGCCCTCGAGGAGGCCGCCATTTTTGTTTAGACGCGGGTGTTTTGCGGACTTAAAAAAAAAGTTCTGCTGCTTCCGCAAGTCAATCATACAAAATCATTATTCACACCTCTAGTATCAACAAGTGTTATTTTAATATGTAAATATTCATCTCTTATAAAAGGTATTTAATACTACTACAACTACATTTAATTTGCATTGTTACGTTGATTTTAAATATGGCCAGTTGTTTGAGTAATAATCTTCAAATGTTGACACCTTATTGTTTGTTTGTCGCAAGTCCCTTTCCAAATGGAATTTGATGTATACAATTTTCTTAAACCGAACAATTCTGTCCAAAATGAAACTAACTAGCTAGAATATCGTCTGAATTATATAATAAAAACAATACAATCATAACATGATGGCAATCATTGTTGGTCTCAGTAATGACGATGCGAACATCACATTTGGCTGTATGTCGTCAATTAATTATTAAGTAATTCCGGGAGGGTCACAACAATGTAATCATAATATGAATACGAGAACAATGATTTCGATAGCATTTATTTCAGAATTATGTTACAGAAATCACAACCAGACAACATATTTCTGACAGGGAAATATACGACAAAGCTTTAATATCGATTTGAATTATAAAAATCGTACACTCGTATAGACTTCGCCGAACACCAATATGACTTCTTATGGGTGGGGTAAAGCTTGAAAAACTACGAACAAATTGAAAGCTTGTGTATTCTGCACCCCTTCTCCGAAATTGAAGTCATAGAAATGCACACAATACATAAGAGTTTACGGCTTTTTACAACTGAAATGGTTGGAAACCGTACGAAAAATTCCAAAGTTTGGGCATATTATTCTAAGTAAATTAACGGTGGCAAACGAAGTTTGTTAGGGCCGTTTGTAATGGTTGTTGTTCAAGAATGCTGACTTACTGATGAAGAGATTTAAGTTCTTTTTAGTTGAGATTTCTTTTTCAATCCCTCAATATTCTATGTGCAAAAGAGTGACTGTACACTTTTAAATTCAACTTAACTGTGTTTAAAGTCAAATCTAGTCAATACTTTTCAAAGGTGGTTATTAGATGTGTAAATTTGATATTTCTAGTCGTAATTATCATTTGTCTGCTTTGTTAAGCATATGTTATCATTTCTTTTTGTCTTTAGCTATTAAAATATTAAAAAGATTTTCCTTAGATTTTTTTCTCCAGCACCAAAATGTTCTGAGAATTACTGTTTAAGTCTTGCCATGTTCCTTGAATAAAAAAAATAAGAATAAAAAGAAAATAAATTAATGTACAACGACTTTTATATAATTTAATGTGTATGTTGTTTTAAAACTAAACACAGCATAAAAAAATAAGAAAATTCTCAAAGGTATACTTTACAGCATAGCATTACATAAGATTAGTTAATATAAATAAAACAGATTATAGTACATGATTTACCTTATTAGTGCTTATATTTGATATGGTAAACTGATAGTAATCATAGTATCAGTATCGTTAAAATACCGGTATCGTTTCGTCATATCAATATTGGTATTGGACCGTTTCTTGAATAACGATATCCAACCCTAGCTAGAGTGTAAACAACTTGAAATCTGGCATTTTTTATATTAAAAGGGGCATAACTGCTGACCAATTGACCGATCTCAGCCATAATCAATCTCAATCAAGCGAGCTCTGCTCAGGTAAGCTAAAAAAGAAAAAGAGATAAACTTATATTGATAATTAGACATTATCATGAAAGACCTCATCATTGTGTAATGAAAGAAAATTCTGCAGAAAATTGAGAAAAATCTAATTAATACACATTAATTTTACACAAAAGTTTGACATTTTATAGCATCAGTTAAGTTAATTAAATAGCCATGCAGTGATTGATTTAAAGTAATTTTCATGTTAAATATGTGTTGTTAATGAAAAAAAAATCTCAATATATTTAAAAAATCCCATTAAAATTTGCCAAATGGGCAAAAAATCTCAATCACTTTCTGACCAAAAATGATCCCTGAACAATAAAAGCATATTTGTTAAAAACATATTTCATAGTTAACAAAAATGAATTACCATTTAGAGTTATAAATCAGTGATAGTTATTTAATTAAAGTACATATCCAGAGGAACAGATTAGCTGCGTATCTGTGTATTTTACACAAATAAAATGGACCAATATGCTAAACATTTCAATTCTGTGCATACCATTTACACATGAAAAAATGGCTTCACTCAATTCTTTTTAATTCCTTGTGCATCAAATTTCATTACTGCTGATGTTTTAACAAACAGCTGATTGTCACTTCCTGCTTTAAAGCTAGAGTGTATTGCCTTCAAAAACCATTGATCATTTGACGTTTGTACATTCAAAATTTCAAGAGCATCTGGCTCACCTTGATGACTTAAAAGAGTTGTCGATCATATCCCTGCCAATCATAGTGGACTGGCTAAAAATGCACATTATCATCTTTGTTGGTCTATCTTGTTTTAATGTTAGAAATAAATTATAATGCAACGCATTTGAAAAAGAATAAAATGATTATAATATGCGAATATATATATTTTTTTCAATTATACCAAATTTGTCTCGTGAATTAGACCTTGTCATCTTTACCTTCTGGCGAGAAAAACAAAATGTCACTTCAAGGTAGAAAATAAAGTTCTAGAAATCATCCCTTACAAGTAACCAAAATGCCATTCTCAGGTATTGTA
Organism: Solen grandis; assembly: GCA_021229015.1. NCBI lineage: Eukaryota > Metazoa > Mollusca > Bivalvia > Adapedonta > Solenidae > Solen > Solen grandis. The sequence goes on along the minus strand of CM037789.1, from coordinate 802,458 downwards.
GATTAAGCCACTTTTTTAAGGTAAGAAAAAGTTCACTCAAAAAGTTAAAATGTTTGCAGTAAAAAGTACTCATAAGAAATAGGTTTCACTCAAATAGTACAAAAACAGAGAGTGATCAATCAATTGAAACCATTTCTTATCTGTTCCTCTGATATCTTCACAACATACAAGTGAAACGTTGGTCCTGGCAACTTCGGATAACCGAGATCCAACTGTATGTGACTGATATACAAATATGTTGTTGTTGTACTGATGTTTACCGTTGCTGCGATAGTATTTCAATCATATAGCGACATCCAGCTAATTACAGGTGGAGGAAGACCCCGAGTACACAGAGGTACCCGGGTAGAACCACCGACCTACCGCAAGCCAGCTGGGAAAGGGTTCCTCACATGAAAAGTCTGAAGTCCCTACCGGGATTCGTACCCACAGTGGAAAGGGGCTGAGAGATTTGTAGTCCACGACTGTAACCGCTCGGCCATGGCGGCCCCATACAAATATTGGATGCATATGATACCACTACAACTTTTTAAAGACTTTGGTATATTTGCACACAGCAGCTGGAGGTCCATGATCACATGATGATGGGACAGATGCTGTAATTACTATGCTACCAGGGCTGGTCTACACATCTTGTGAATGTAATTATTATTATTAATTAGAAAAAATGTGAAGTAAACAGTCAGACTGCACTATATGTAGTTATAGGGTAATGACCACTATACGAAAACAATGGATGCCAGTCTAGCAGGTGTGCATAGGTTTAAATTATGCCTCCCTGCAATAGATTTTACTTTTTACTTGTCCTGATAAAGAAAACACGATGCCTATCTTGATTGGATTCAAAACTTTGCACTCGCAAAAAGATGCGAGCAGCTACAAAATGAACTCGCAAAATTCATTTCCCACTAGCATTTTGTGAGTTTGGGAGTGCTAAATTCGAGCCCTGCCAAGGTTAATGTTTTCTTTACTATTAGTATTACACCAATGACGACAACACCAAAGTGATAACAATACCTTCTTTTCTTTGAAAATCAGCCAAGCTAAAAATACATATTTCAAAAATACATTAACTCTTTATTCTATTACCATTTATTTTTATTATTGATAAAACTTGGGATGTAAAATCATTGTAGTGGCACATACCTCCTTTCCCTCTTCTGAGATAGCAGAAAATAAAGAAAATGGAATGTAA
>CM037789.1:746335-796335 GCA_021229015.1 Solen grandis | reverse complement strand
TTATTATTATTCTTTTCTTCTTCCTAACTAAACGCTTATTTTAATATGTTGCAATAGTCCTAGGACGATGACATTTTTACGGGTTATTAGTCACGTGAGGAAATTTTGATTTCAATGATTATCAGCAGCCTATGACGTCACATGACGTCACAGCTAAAAATAGTGAAAAATGATGTTCGCGCTCTACAGCCGTCATTTATGGTCGGATTTTCTTCAAATTTTCACAGATGGTACATCTTGAAACTAAGGTGTGCATATCCTGTCAGCTAACCGAAATTCCGAAAGACCGAAGTTCTGTGGCTGAAATAAGATTCGAGCATAGGACCGAAAATTTCATTTTAGGATTAAAGAGCTTCAGGATGAGATAGAAAGTTGAAACTTACACAGTTTGCAGTTCTGCAGAATTTCTACAAATATTTTGAGTCGTGACGTCATATGACGTTATGTGACGTCATAAGCATACTTTTTAATTTTTATTTTAGGGCAATGATTTCGACATGATGCCAGTTGTTCAGAATAATGAATATTTCAGAGTTATGACATTAAAGTATGCGCTTTTAAACAAAAGCATCTTCAGCACCCTATGACGTCATATGACGTCAGAGCTAAAAATAGTGAAAAATGGTGTTCACGCTCTACAGCCGTCATTTTTGGTCGGATTTTCTTCAAATTTTCACAGATGGTACATCTTGAAATTAAGATGTGCATATCCTGTCAGCTAACCGAAATTTCGAAAGACCGAAGATCTGTGGCTTAAATAAGATTCGAACATAGGACCGAAAAATTCATTTTAGGATTAAAGAGCTTCAGGATGAGATAGAAAGTTGAAACTTACACAGTTTGCAGTTCTGCAGAATTTCTATATATATTTTGAGCGTTGCGTCATATGACGTCATGTGACGTCATAAGCATACTTCTTGATTTAATTTTAGCGCAATGATTTCGACATGATGCCAGTTGTTTAGAATAATGAAAATTTCAGAGTTATGAGAGTAATGTATGCGCTTTTTAACAAAAGAATTTTCAGCACTTATGACGTCATGTGACGTCAAAGCTAAAAGAAGTCTATACGAAAAAAAGTAAAGGGTAGAGAATTTAATATATATTCTTTCTAACGGTATTAATCTTAATATTTTTCAATTTTAGCAGAAAGTCCTATCATTCGTATCAACGAATGAAATCTAGTTCTTATTATTCTTTTTTTCTTCCTCTTATATTTGTGTTAATTTTGAGGTGTTGCCATTGACTCAGAACAATGAAAATTTTATGGCATATATTTCAAACCATGGGCATTCGGATGCAATGAATTTCATATTCATATGACGTCATATAACGTCAGATTCGACGTCAGGTGAAAAAGTTTGTACGCGGTCTACAGCCATTATTTCTGGACCAATTGTCATCAAAATTTCACAGAATGTGTATGTTAGGCTCTAGTTGTGCCTTTCGGTGTCCGTTTAACTAAATTCGAAAAGGCAAAGGTTTTATGGCGAATCCAAGATTCGAACTAATGACGTCAAATTTCAAATGCGTATAAAATCGCTTCCAGAAGAGCTAGAAAGCTGATATTTGGACTGAATATTAGTCTCTAGGTCTTATTTATATTCTGAAAAGATGAACGCCAAATGACGTCACATGACCTCATAATGCAAATAAAACTTTCGTATTAAAACTTGAAGGTTTTTAAGCCCTGTCGGCTTCATTTTTTGTATGATTTGCTTGAATTTTTTTCTGAAGATGCAGTATTAGATTCTATGGAGCCATGTCACTTTCGTTTCCGGCAAATCCCAAAGGTCAAGGTCATATATCAATTACCGGCTTTTTCTTCGGCCTTAAATATCTCAAAAACGGTAAATATTCTATCGAGATACTATGCGTATAATATGTAGTGCTTAGAAATACCTTTCAGATGATATTTAGATTTTGATGATCGGGGTTGAATTGGTTGAGTTCTGGCGGAAAAATGAAAATTTGGTAACTCCCAGTGTGTTTAACAGTTTATACCTCGAAAACCTTTGACTTTTTCAAAAATATGATGATGGATATTATTTGTAGAGCAATGTTTGGCCGTTCTTTTGATGCCTAAAGTTTAATGATTGGCCAAAGATTCATGGAGTAATGGGAAAAAAACTAAATTCGTGTATGTAGCTTTGGTGAATTTTTCATTTTTCAGGTGGTTTAAGAGCTTGTATCTCAAAAAGTATTAGTAATATTCCTAAACATAAAACGTGTGAAATGTAGAGAATTTTCAGACGATTATTTTGGTACTGAGAGTTTAAAAATTGATTAAAGTATAAGGAAGTTACATCAAAAATACGAATATAAACCCAAGTGTAAGAATTTTCGAGAAATATCCTACTTTCGCTTTCACGTTAATTGAAGCATTTTCGGAAAATATGTAATTTTACAGCTATGTATTAGTCATATAAATTGCAAAAAAACTTTTTACTTATATCATATTGATATTACTAGCTAAATAAGCGTACCCTTTCCGGTGGCCAAGTGGTTAGAGCGTCCGCCTCGGGAGCGGAAGGTCGTGGGTTCGATCCCCGACCCGACATACCAAAGTCGTAAAAAATGGTACTGTTATAGCTCCCTTGCTTGGCGCTCAGCATATAAGGGTATTTGCAGGACTGGTTATCGTGGTGTCAGGATGATGTGACTGGGTGTGGTATCATGCCACATGTCTACGGCGTGATACTGCAGTGTGGTAGTCCTATACCCGCATGAAGTAGACATCGTGACTGGCTGAATTATTGTCGGTGGGACGTTAAACCCAACAAACAAACTGATATCATATATGGCAGTGTTTACTACACCGATCCCTACACACGCGGTGTGCACACTGGCGCATGTTGACGTCTTTTGTAAACATATATTAAAGTTGCTTAAATAATCATGTTTATAGATAAACATTTACATAAGAATGAGGAGTTTCGGAAATATTTTTTTGCAAAGGGACTCCTAAGGAAAGAAAACGATGCTAAATTAAATACTAAAATACAAGTATAGTTTATTAGGTTTAACGTCCCAGCGACAGTATTTAAGTCTTTTGGAGACAATGTCTACTTGCGACAAATGTAGTATTGTCACACTGCACAGTATCACGTCGTAGACAGTTGGCATGATACCACACCCAGTCACATTATCCGGACACCGGGCCATCAGTCCTGGAACTACCCTTATTAAGCTGAGCGCCAACCAAGGGAGCTATACCAGTACCTATGTTTACGAATTTGGTAAATACAAGAATTGAAATAATTGATATAACGTTTTTAAACAACTTACAGATCATGTGTTATCTCGTTTGATTTGGTATTTCCGGGGTATTCCTAGCCTTGATATTTTCCGCTGACACCGACTTTTAAATGATTATTTTTTACATATTTCGTTCTTTCCTTAATGTCAATCAGTTGATATTTTCTGATTTCTCAACTTATTAAAACAAAATAAATAAATAAAAAAAACAGCCATCACATAAATTGTGTAACAAACACGGCCTGGCCCGGAATCGAACCAAGTCCGCCGGCGTGATAACCCAATGCTCTAACCACTGAGCCAAAGAGTCGACTCCCTAACGCAGTTGTCAGAGATTGTACCTATACCCGTGACGACGCATCGTCACAATTGATTGAAATCTGAAAAACAAATGAGCCGACGGTCAAAAAATGCGCGAAATTTATGTGTTACATCCATATTTGGAAAGCACGTGCACGTGTGTGAATACTTTAACAACACGCTGACGTAACACTTATATGGCGCCATCTTCTAATATAGCAGCATAACGTAGTAATAGGGCGGGGCAAACTCGTTAGTCAGTGTTAATTAAGTATAGGTTAGTGTTGTTTTAGTAAGCATTAAGTATAGGTTAGTGTTTTTTAGTAAGCATTAATGAAATTAAATCGGTCTGGCGCGGCGCAGCCGCGCGACCGATTTAATGGAATTAATGCTTACTAAATAACACTAACCTACTTAGTGTTTGAAATTATGTTTTGCAACTTAACGCAGTCTCACATTCCAAATATAGTATTGATTTTTTAGACTCCGCCCTATCAACCTGTTCCCGGCGTGAATTACATCACGTGACATGTAACATGTTATGTCAAAGGTCAATGCGTCGCTCTAGCTGTGTATATCTGTGTAGATCTACGCTCCAAATGAGCATTGAACCGGAAGCCGACTTTGATCTCTTCGGCAAAAAAGTGGTGATTGAAATTTGAATAAAAGATACTGTTTAGAAAGGTTCATATATCTGCACCTATATATGTTGTGTTTTGGTGGTTTTTTTTTTTTTATTTAAGTAACCCAGGGTCTCTTTCAAATAGTATTTGAAAGACCCTGAGTAACCCCTTGTTTGTTAGTGTGTTTTTTTTCTCTTCTCTTCTTATTATTTATATACATTTTTCAATTTGAATTTATTTAATCGGATATTTACTTAATCGCTTTGATTAGTAATTAGTTATATATTGCCCATTCTGTGTTAACATGTGTAGACATTGAAATTACACAAGTGTCTTTAAAGCGATGACCGACATAATGTTGTTAGAACTTGTGGTCAAACCCTCTTACTTATTTTTTAAAATCTTCAATGTTGTATCATCATTACTTAGGCAATAATACATGTTTAAACTAAACTAAGCGGTAGGGTAGAGTTCTTTTGTTATTTTGGATTGATCAGAATGCTGGTGAGTAAATGTTTGTTCTCTATGGTTGCTGTGTATTATTTTTTGTCGATGTTTATGCGTTCACATCAAAAATCCCTGTAACACGTTATACATGCGTGGACTAAGACCACAATTTAAATTTACTATATGTTCTATATAAGCATATATACAAATGACAATTTCTGTAAGGGACATTGGCATCCAAACTTACCCTCATTAGATAGATCTATTCAAGAGAAATAATTATGTACATTTTTTTAACATGGAGTCACCCGACTACTTTTTGACATATTTAAGGCCAAATAACATGCGTATGAATTTAGTGCACCGGTCGGCCATTTCACACCAACTTTCTCAAAAATCCCCCCCTCAGTAATGCTAAACTATTAAGATTGTTGTGCAATAAGGCCTCCAAATTGGGCATTTTATGACTATTTTAACTGTTCTATAGAATTCAATCCTTTATTGCATGTCTTTCAGTCAGAAACTCACCTTAATTCAGCATTAAATAGGGTCACTTTTTTCTGTGTAGGCACATCTGGTAACCAAGGGCAGGTAATTGTGGTCTTAGTCTATTTTGGTGAACACATAAAGCTCCGCTTCTCGACACATCTTGACGCATATGCGCAGTGAATGTGCTTGAAACTGGTTTCAAACTGATCAGTTGATTTAGCGGAATAGTGTTTAGTGACAAGTTGATGCCGATTAAATGAATTAAATGGAGACAAAATTTTGAAAAAATGGAATGATTTCATTTGACAAAATATAATTTCAAACACTAAGAGAGAATTTAACAGTTTAGAAGCTGTCACTTGCTACGCTCGTTCTGGCTTCTTAACTGTTAAATTCTCTCTTAATAAACACTAACTATAACGTAATACAGTCGTCTCCATCGTATGTACAAGCATTATTAAAATTTAACTCACGAGGCTTCACGCGTCGACGAATCTATTGCATGGTAGCATTTACGGTTTTATTCCCGCAACTGTACACGAAATTAAAAAAGAAAATTGATATGCAGAATTAATAGGTTTAAGTTTAATTGCTTATATTTTAAAAACCTATAAAACTAGACCCAAATATGCTACAATTGAATTGTAGCGATTTTCAGGACATTTATTTTGGTACCTAGAATACTAAACTTGGAATCTCTCAGCCCCTCACCGCTGTGCGTACGAATTCCGGTAGGGACCTCGGATTTTTCATGTGAGGAAGACTTCCAGCTGGCTTGCGGTAGGTCGGTGGTTAAATCCGCGTATCTCTGTGAACTCGGGGTCTTCCTCCACCTGTAATTAGCTGGACGTCTCAATATGATTGAAATACTATCACAGCGACGGTAAACCCTAATACAACAACAACAACAACAACAACAACAACAACTAAAATTGGTCAAGTTATAAGAAAGCGATATCAAAATAAAGATTTATTTATTTTCGACATATGGCTTATTTAACAAAATTCATGCATGAGGAGAAGTCCATACGAAAAAAAAAGAGTAAAAGGTAGGAAATATAATATATATTCTTTCCAACGGTATTAATCTTTACATTTCAAAATGTTGCAGAAAGTCCTATCATTCGTATCAACGAATGAAATCTAGTTCTTCTTCTTATTATTCTTTTTTTCTTCCTCTTATATTTGTGTTAATTTCGAGGTGTTGCCATTGACTCAGAATATTGAAAATTTTTCAAACCATGAGCTTTCGGATGCAATGAATTTCATATTCATATGACGTCACATAACGTCAGATTTGACGTGAGGTGAAAAAGTTTGTTCGCGGTCTACAGCCATTATTTCTGGACCGATTTTCATCAAAATTTCACAGAATGTGTATGTTAGGCTCTAGTTGTGCATCCTTGTGTCCGTTTTTCAAAATTCGAAAAGTCCATGGTTCTATAGCGAATCCAAGATTCGAACCAAGGTCGTAAATTTTTAAATGCTTATAAAATCTGTCCTATTTAAGATAGAAAGTTGATATTTAGTCAGTATATAGGTCTCTAAAAGTTTTAAATATTTTGTGAAAATAAATGTCATATGACGTCACGTGACGTCATTATATGATAATGTATTTCTAATATTAACAAGAATATTTCTATATGTTGAAATTGTCGAAGGGCAATGAAAATTTAATGACACATGCTTCAAACGCAGAAATTGTGATTTCTTTGATTTTCTTATGCCTATGACGTCACAGAATGTGTATATTAAGTTCTAGTTGTGCATCCCGGTGTCCGTTTTTCAAAATTCGAAAAGTCCAAGGTTCTATAGCGATTCCAAGATTCGAACCAAGGTCGTAAATTTTTAAATGCTTATAAAATCGGTCCTATTTGAGATAGAAAAGTGATATTTGATAAGTATATACATGTAGGTCTCTGGGAGTCTTAAACATTTTGTGAAAATAAATGTCATAATACGTCACGTGACGTCATTATATGATAATGTATTTCTAATATTAACAAGAGTATTTCTATATGTTGAAATTGTCGAAGGGCAATGAAAATTTAATGACAAATGATTCAGACGCTGAAATTTCGATTTCAATGATTTTCAGAAGCCTATGACGTCATATGACATCACATTTGAAATTGACTACGAACGTTTGTACACGGTCCAAAGCCATTATTAATGGGCCGATTTTCATCAAAATTTCACAGAATGTGTATATTGAGTTCTAGTTGTGCATCCCGTGTCCGTTTTTCAAAATTCGAAAAGTCCAAGGTTCTATAGCGAATTCAATATTCGAACCAAGGTCGTAAATTTTTAAATGCTTATAGAATCGATCCTATTTGAGATAGAAAAGTGATATTTGGTCAGTATATAGGTCTCTGGGAGTCTTAAACATTTTGTAAAAATAAATGTCATAATATCAAGTATTTAATTTAAGATTTACGTAATTTTAACAATGATTTTCAGAAGCCTATGACGTCATATGATGTCACATTTGAAATTGACTACGAAAGATTGTACACGGTCCAGAGCCATTATTAATGGGCCGATATTCATTAAATTTTCACAGAATGTGAATATTACGTTTTTATTGTGTATACCGGTGTCCGTTTTTCAAAATTCGAAAAGTCCAAGCACCTATGGCGGATCCAAGATTCGAACAAAGGACGTCAATTTTAAATGCTTATAAAAACTGTCCTATTTGAGATAGAAAGTTGAAATTTTATCCGTTAGTAGGTCTCTGGCTGTATTAACAATTATGTGAAAATAAACGTCACGTGACGTCATTTTTTTATTATTATTCTTTTCTTCTTCCTAAATAAACGCTTATTTTAATATGTTGCAATAGTCCTAGGACGATGAAATTTTTATGGGTTATTAGTCACGTGAGGAAATTTTGATTTCCTTGACTGTCAGTACCCTATGACGTCACATGAAGTCACAGCTAAAAATAGTGAAAAATGGTGTTCGCGCTCTACAGCCCTCATTTATAGTCGGATTTTCTTCAAATTTTCACAGATGGTACATCTTGAAACTAAGGTGTGCATATCCTGTCAGCTAACCGAATTTCCGAAAGACCGAAGTTCTGTGGCTGAAATAAGATTCGAACATAGGACCGAAAATTTCCTTTTTAGATTAAAGAGCTTCAGGATGAGATAGAAAGTTGAAACTTACACAGTTTGCAGTTCTACAGAATTTCTACATATGTTTTGAGTCGTGACGTCATATGACGTCATGTGACGTCATAAGCATACTTCTTATTTTTCATTTTAGGGCAATGATTTCGACATGATGCCAGTTGTTCAGAATAATGAAAATTTTAGAGTTATGACAGTAAAGTATGCGCTTTTGAACAAAAGTTTCTTCAGCACCCTATGACGTCATATGACGTAAGAGCTAAAAATAGTGAAAAATGGTGTTCACGCTCTACAGCCGCCATTTATGGTCGGATTGTCTTCAAATTTTCACAGATGGTACATCTTGAAACTAAGGTGTGTGTATCCTGTCAGCTTACCGAAATTCCGAAAGACCGAAGTTCTGTGGCTGAAATAAAATTCGAACATAGGACCGAAAATTTCATTTTAGGATTAAAGAGCTTCAGGATGAGATAGAAAGTTGAAACTTACACAGTTTGCAGTTCTTTGAGTCGTGATGTCAAATGTCGTCATGTGACATCATAAGCATATTTCTTAATTTTCATTTTAGGGCAATGATTTCGACATGATGCCAGTTGTTCAGAATAATGAAAATTTTAGAGTTTTGAGAGTAAAGTATGCGCTTTTGAACAAAAGCATCTTCAGCACCCTATGACGTCATGTGACGTCAGAGCTAAAAATATTGAAAAATGGTGTTCGCGCTCTACAGCCGCCATTTATGGTCGGATTTTCTTCTAATTTTCACAGATGGTACATCTTGAAACTAAGGTGTGAATATTTTGTCAGCTAACCTTAATTCTGAAAAACCGAAGTATTGTGGCTGAAGCAACAATCGAACATAGGACCAAAAATTTCATTTTAGGGTTAAAGAACTTCGGGATGAGATAGAAAATTGAAACTTACACAGTTTGCAGTTCTGCATAATTTATTAATATATTTTGAGTCGTGACCTCATATGACGTCATAAGCATACTACTACTACTACTTATTATTATTTTTTTCTTCTTAACTAAACGCTTATATTTCGAGGAATATAAAGTCAATTGTTCAGCATAAATATGAAATACTACCAGAGGTGAGTCATTACATGAAACTACTGTACCATCTCCTGCTTTTTGCATTAACACAGGTTGCAGAAAGTCCTATCATTCGTTTAGACCTTTATTCTTTTTTTCTTCCTCTTGTATTTGTATTAATTTCGATGTGTTGCCAATGGCCCAGAACATATATTTCAAACCATGAGCTTTCGAATGCAATGATTTTTATATTTAAATGACGTCATATAACGTCAGAGTTGACGTCAGGTGAAAAAGTTTGTACGCGGTCTACAGCCATTATTTCTTAGCTGATTTTCATCAAAATGTCACAAAATATGTATGTAAGGCTCTAGTTGTGCCTTCCGGTGTCCGTTTTTTAAAATTCGAAAAGGTAATAGTTCTTTGGCGAATCAAAGATTCGAACCATTGACGTCAAATTTCAAATGCGTATAAAATCGATTTCAGATGAGATAGAAAGCTGGTATTTGGACATAATAAAAGTCTCTACGTCTTCTTCATATGCTGAGAAGATAAACATCATGTGACGTCATATGACGTCATGAGGTGAAAAGAAATTTCCAATGTTTACATGTTAAATTCTACATGTTACAAATGTACGAACACAATGAAAATTTAATAACCTATGTTTCACATTTAACATTTTGCGTTTCAATGATTTTCATTTGCTTATGACATGTTTTGTCGTCTAAAAATGTTTGTACGCGGCCTACAGCCATTATTTCTGGACCGATTTTCATCAAATTTTCACAGAATGTGTATGTAATGCTCTAGTTCTTATTATCCTTTTCTTCTTCTTTTCTACGCCTTAATTTCTTTACGTTGCAAGAGTCTCAGGACCATAAAAATTTAATGGCATACTTCATATGCTGAAATTTTGTCTATGATGTCATATGACGTCACACTTCACGTTATCTACAAAAGATTGTACGCGGTCTACAGCCATTAATTCTGGACCGATTTTCATCAAATTTTCACAGAAGGTGTATATTACGTTCTAGATGTGCATCCGTTTTTCCAATTTCGAAAATGTAAAGATTTTATGGCGAATCCAAGATTCGAACCATTGAAGTGAAACTTCAAATACCTATAAAATCGCTTCCAGATGAGTTAGGGAGCTGATTTTTTGAAAGAATAAAAGCCTCCAATGATGATTTACACTGTGTGAAGAAGGACATCATTTGACGTCATATGACGTCATCAAATGAAAATAATTTCTACGTGTTAACTTCTATATGTTGCAAAGGTCCGAGCACCTTCAAAATTGAATAGCATTTGCTTTACATAGAAATATTTGCATTTCAATGATTTCCCTTTGCCTATGACGTGTCTTGATGTCAAAGTTGACGTCGTCTAAAAATCGTTGTACGCGGTCTACAGCCATTATTTCTGGACCGAATTTCATCAAAATTTCACAGAATGCAAATGTTAAAGATAACATTAAGTATAGGTTAGTGTTTTTTAGTAAGAAATTAAATCGGTTTGGCGCGGCGCAGCCGCGCGACCGATTTAATGGAATTAATGCTTACTAAATAACACTAACCTACTTAGTGTTTGAAATTATGTTTTGCAACTTAACGCAGTCTCACATTCCAAATATAGTATTGATTTTTGTGACTCCGCCCTATCCACGTGTTCCCGGCGTGAATTACATCACGTGACATGTAACATGTTATGTCAAAGGTCAATGCGTCGCTCTAGCTGTGTAATGATTTTTGAGACTCCGCTTTATCCACCTGTTCCCGGCGTGACATGTAACATAATATGTCAAAGGTCAAGCGTTGCTCTAGCTGTGTAGAGCTACGCTCGGGGAGGCTGAAAAAATGAGCATTGAACCGGACCCCGACTTTGATCTCTTCGGCAAAAAAGTGTTGAAAGATATACTGTTTAGAAAGGTTCATTTATTTGCACCTATATATATGTTATTTTGTGTTTTGCAATTGGACATTATTATTTTTTTCCGTTTTAGTAACCTTTGTTTGTTAGCCTTCTTTTCTTCTCTTCTCATTATTTATTTATATTTTTCAGTTATATTTTTTTAAAATCTCTTCATTCATATTATTACACATCTCATCTCGTAAAATGTATCTTTTTTTTTTTCATTTACAACAATAGTGCTGTTATTTTCAAAAATTTAATCAGATATTTACTTAATTGCTTTGTCTAGTGATTAGTTTTATTTTGCCTATTCTATGTAAGCATATGTAGACATTGAAATTATACAAATACTTTCAAGGAGATGGCCGATACTAATGTTGTTAGAACTTTTGGTCAGACCCTTTTGCTTATTTTCTAAAATCTTCAATGTTGTATCATTATTATCTACGGCAATAAATATGTCCAAACTAAACTAAGTGGGAGGGTAGAGTTCTTTTGTTATTTTGGATAAATCAGATTGCTGGTTCACTATTGATGTTGTGCTTTTTTTTTATATCGATTTTCATGCGTCCCCATCAGAAAACCCTGTAACACATTACACACGCGTGATATTGGTAAACACATAAAGCTCCGCCTCTCGACACCCCTTGCCGCACATGCGCACTGAAGGTGCTTGAAGCTGGTTTAAACTGATCAGCTGATTTAACGGAATAGTGTTTAGTGACAAGTTTATGCCGATTAAATGAATTAAATGGAGACAAAAATTTGAAAAATGGATTGATCTCATTGGGCAAAATATAATTTCAAACACTAAAATTATGGTATCTGTATAAATCTGTTTAAGGCATAGTATGCCAACTGTTAAAATTCATGACTGCATGAACATCCCTTAACTTTTATGACAGCAGTATTCCTTTTACACGTAAGTTGTCACAATAATTTTTCAACAACAAAAAAATGTTTGAAAGCTTGTGTTTTATTGGTGACAAAATAATCTGAAAGCTTAAGTTGGTTCAGAATTTAGAAATCTGCAACCGTCAGGGCAGTGTCAGGGCAGTGTGAGTGGTGTGGGTGGTAGATGGATGCTACCTCCAGGTTATCATGCTGTGTGAGTGTTATGTTTGTGAGATATGGTGGTGGGGAATTAGCGAATCCCATAAACACTCTAAGTCGCTCACTCCCAGCCTTACACCACCACTGTCGCGGGTCCACTCTGTATGACACAGAGTCACAGAGAATTGTGAGTTGATTCCTTGTATTGTCCATTATTTTATGATCCTTCTGTAAATTATACTTCACAATGTCCTAGATTTCACAATACTAATTAAAGACCCATTAAATGATTCAATTTTCATGAAAAAGAAAATATGAAATAACATCAAAAAATTGTAGACCAACACAAATGGTTCAAAATGTGTGAATATCTGCTGTAAAATAACAATTACACGCACTGAAAATGTTGATCAAATTACGCTATTCAGTATTTTGGAAGGATGTCAAAATACTCTCATTCTTTACATTTTGCATTTGCGAGTATTCCCGAAGACAGACTGTAATCGGAAATAATTGAATTTGAAAAAACCGTCGTCGAATCACAATTTGTTTATCTGCTACGTCATCAATTTGTGCACTCGTGATTCGTTAACGGAGACATACGGATCAAATGTCTACGGAAAATTGACGAAGATATGTGGGATATACAAATTAGTTATTTTTGTTAACAATTAAATGTTCTTAAATAAAAGAATCTTTCTTAATTATGCATTGGAGAAGCGTTATCGTAAACGAGTCCCCTAACAAATCTTTACCAAACACTTTGCTTTTATGACCGGAAAATATATACTTCTTTTGTAATCGGCATTTAAGACTATTCAAGATAAGTTCCACAAGTCAATTTAAGATCCTGCAATACATGTACTATATTTTTACTCTATCAGACTCCTTTAGGCTGCACAAGACTCCATAAGACTTTAGACTCCATATAAGACTGCTTAAAATTCTGTAAGAATAACTTTATATTGCATTGAGGGGTTTAACATTAACCAAAGAAATTAAACAACTAGTTGACAAGTTAATAGTTACAAAATATAAAATAGCATCTAGGAATTAAGTAAACTTATCAATGTGGTTTCAATTGCACAATAATTATCTTATCAATACATACAACATTTGGCTTGCTACAATAATAGCTTTGTCATCAGGTGCTAGGAGTTATGTCTGTCTCAAGTAAGAGGTGTCGACTTTGATAGAGTTGAGCTGAATAAACAAAACCAGAATCTAAAAATATTCAAACAAGCCTATCAACTGATACTACAAAAATACATTATCTTTTACCAATGACTTTTACAAAACATACATGTATATTATTTACAAAACATACATGTATATTATTATCATTTTCATTTGATAAAACTTAGGATGTAAAAATGCCATCGTGGCACATATAAACCATTCTTCTATCATAATTATGATATTTTGAGATTTGAAAATGTGTTGAAATAATGATTCTATGTGCTGTAACTGCGTATTTAACACTGTAATATGACTTTGTCACCATTTATGCTTGTTACTCAATAACCAAGAAATGTTTCTTAGAACACATGTGTCACATGCTAAAAGAAGCATAGAAGAGATCAAACCCATAACCTTCTGATCCATGGTGAGGGAACGCTAATATTTCTGTACCACAGTGTTCATACATGTAATTTTTATGTCAATCAAAATTGCATATGGATCAATCTGGTTGCATTATGTCTTTTAGGTGTTCATTTTTATATGGCCAAAAAAAAGAAGAAAAAAAAAGAGAAAACAAGTCAATGTATAAGGTCATTGGTATCCATCTTACGGTCCTACTAAAAAGCGCCATCCAGGATTATGCGCCATCCATGCGCCGTCCAGGGTTCTTTAGCGCATAGACATATTCACCATGTCTGTGTACAGCGCCACCCGCTTTATTACAGGTCGTATTGGTATACAATTTCACCAGTAGCTTTATAATAGCATTTTAAATCATTTGTGCAAATTTTATTTGTATATATATATTTTTTTATGTTTAAATCCATTTTCAAAATTTACTTCATTAACCACCGGTAGGAGACTTGACGCCATCTAAGGCATCTAAATTTGCTTTAAAATGATATTTTACAACATCTGTGCAAATTTCATTTGAATATATTATGTTTTTATTGCATATTACTTTTTTCCTGTTTTCTCGCACCTGTAAAGCTTGGTACGGTGCTATTATGCGGATACCAGATACGGATCTAGTGTGTTCGTGCAAACCGTTTTATTTTAAATAAGAAAAAGAAAGAATAATAAAGAGCCTTTAACATAAAATGTGTAAATTTTATTCGAATAGTTAAAGGATGGCCTTTTTAAAGCATTTTAAAACTCGTTCCGATACCTCGTCGGTACAATAAAATTAGGATACTCACTACTCCAATATCATCGCGCCACCGGGGTTTTTATTGGTCATATCATTATGAAAATTTGCCAATGCATAGAAATGACTATCACCTAAAATGTATGTAAATTTCATATAAAAATATATTCTTTTATGCACTTTTAAATCCTCACCTACACCACGACAGTAAGACTCAAACAGGAGTAAATACTACCATAGTATCATCGAGCCAAGCGGGTTTTTACTGGTCTTACTTATAATGAAGACCTGTCAATTTATAGAAAAAAAAACTACGACCTAAAAATGTGTAAATTTTATTTCAAAATTTTATTGTTTTATGCACTTAAATGATATTTTGAAATCACCACCTAAACCACGGCGGTAATACTCAAATAGAAATATACGCTACCCAAGAATCATCGCGCCACCCAGGTTTTTAGCTCGTTTATTCGAAGAATATGAGAGCTATTGTAGTCACCCTAGTGTCGGCGTCGGCGTTGGCGTTGCAGCTCTTGGTTAAAGTTTTGCATGCAAGTTACTATCAACCTTATATCTCAATAACCATTTCTGGTATTGACTTGAAAGTTTATGAATATGGTCAGGGGCATCAGACACCCAAAGTTGATAACTCTTGATGGATTATATTACAAATTATGGCCCCTTTTAAACATAGAAATTTTGGTTAAAGTTTTGCACAAGGTCTTTTCATGCTTATATCTCAGTATCCAGTCATGCGATTGATTTGAAACATCTTTAATACGTTTACGGGTATCATATTATTAAGGTAGATAACTCTTAATGGAATATATTACACATTATGGCCCCCCTTTTAACTTAGAAATTTTGGTTGAAGTTTTGCATGCAAGGCACTTTCATGCTTATATCTCAGTATCCAGTCATGCGATTGATTTGAAACATATTTAATATGTTTAGGGGTATCATACTATCAAGGTAGATAACTCTTGATTAAATATATTACAAGTTAATGGAATATATTACACACTATGGCCCCCCTTTTAACTTAGAAATTTTGGTTAAAGTTTTGCATGCAAGGCACTTTCATGCTTATATCTCAGTATCCAGTCATGCGATTGATTTGAAACATATTTAATATGTTTAGGGGTATCATACTATCAAGGTAGATAACTCTTGATTAAATATATTACAAGTTATGGCCCCTTTTTAACTTAGAAATTTTGGTTAAAGTTTTGCATGCAAGGAATTTCATGCCCATATTTCAGTAACCAGGCGTGGGTTTGATTTGAAACTTCTAAAAAAATATGTTCAGTTGTATCATACTATAGTGGCAGACAGTTTTTGACAGAATATAATGCAGAGTAAGGGTCATTTTTTGGCTCAGACTTTTTTGTTAAAGTTTTGCATGCAGCCCTTATCCTGCTTATATATCAGAAATTGTGTATGGTATTGACTAGAGAGTTTAGGAGTATGTTCAGGGGCATCAGAAAACCAAGGAGGATAACTTTTGGAATTAATCTTATACAAATTATGGCCCCTTTCTTACTTGGATACTTGGTTAAAATTTTGCACGCACATTATTATATATGCTTATGTCTCAGTAACTAGGAATGGATCGATTTTAGACTTCCTAAACCTATTTAGAGGTATTAGACTATCAAAGTATATCATTTTTTACTTCTGTTATATACAGTGTATATGAAGGGTAAGAACTGAAATAGATTTCATTTGATTTACCAACAAACATTTTGAATAGTCGAACGTGCTGTCGTCTGACAGCTCTTGTTATTGGTCAAATCAATATGAAAATTTGCCCATGCAAAGATCTGACTAGCACCTAAGTTATGCGTAAATTTCATTTCCAAATTTTATTTTTTATGCACTTTGATATTTATTTTTAAATAACCGTATACCACGCCTGCGAGATCCGTAAAGGTATATACGCTACCCTAGTATAATCACGCGACCAGGGGCCCGTTTCACTAAACTTCGTACGAACATTTTTTTCTTACATTTCTTCGTACGAAGATATTTGACGTTCAACAGCGTTTCACTGACGTCAATTTCGTACATATTTTTGTACGATTTTCGTAGATTTCTTCGTAACTTTAAGTAAGGTAAGTAGCTTGCGTAAGTCAAGAAAAAATGGCTGCGTTCATGTTGTTTGACAAACGTATCCGACGCAGGGAACGTGTTTTTCAAAATAGAAAAAAACCCATTGACGAACCTAAGCGATAGTGAGATTATCGAGCGTTATCGCCTTCCAAGACACGGCATAAACAACCTGATTGAGCAAATCGAAGACGAAATATGCCCGAAATCAAACAGGAGTCACCCACTTGATGCCACTACGAAGGTATATTTATTTATATTAATTAATTTGTTCGATGAATAATTTTCGTAAATCTTGATCCTCCTTAAAAATTTGCTTATTTTATAGACGTGCGTTTCTACTGATATCACCTGTGTAAACAGGCCGTGTAAACAATACACATTTCCGCTACACAATCACAGTGGATTGAACGGATTGGTCGCTATAGTTTAAGATTCAGGGAAAATCGTTCCTTTTTTATGTTTTAAATAATAATTAAATTTCATGCCTGTTTTGGTTTGTTTATTGCAGTCTGAATATTTGATTTTGTAGTTTTAATTTCTAATGTAAACCTAGTTTAGCGTTGATGCAAAGTGATAATGTCAGAAGTTTTGCTGCATTGAATATTTTTTTATGATTATGAAATGGTACTTGCTTGAAAACAAAACAAATAAGAAATTATAAGTATGAGCACCCCCCCCCCTCCAAATCCACAGTAATTTGGATGCTGTTGTTTGTGTATGTCAACTCAGAATGCAAGTGATAATTTCTCCACTGACAGTCAATTATGAATAGCCTGATATTATGACCCTCATATTATTGCAGTACCTGTTCTAAATATGCCTAAAATCTGTTACATATCAGTATATTTTAGTATATTTGGTCTGTTATACACAAATGCACTTAGATGTAATATTAAGTACATGAAATTTGTAATGTCTCAATCTATGTGACTTTTTCTTTTCATTTTAAACCTGTTTTAATAATTATATTGAATGTGACCCTAGCTAATTGAAGAAGATTTTATAAAAACATTTACACTGATTGAAGTTATTTTTTTTCTTCTAAATCCATACTGCATCATTCATATATGTAAAATACACTCATTTATTTTTAGGACTGGGAGGTCAATTGGGTTCAGTTCTCTGTGGCATCATACTAAAATCATAAAAAATGATACTGGTATAGCTCCCTTGTTATAAGGGTAGTTCCACGACTGGTTGGCCCAGTGTCAAGATAATGTGACCGGGTGCGGTATCATGCCACATGTCAATGGTGTGATACTGCAGTGTGGCAGTACTATATCTGTCTCAAGCAACAGTAGTCTCCAAATGACCTGACTACTGTTGGTTGGTCGTTAAGGTATATGAATACCTAATTTGAATTTTTGAAAACTAATTAATGCAATGATATCCATTCCATTTTATGTTAACTGACTGGTACTAGGTGCAATATAATAATAAATAAATCATTTAAAATATGTAACAATCTGTATGTTTTACTTGCTATCATTATATACCAATTGTATAGGACTGGTATAAAGTAACAAATAATACTATATTGTTGTGCAATACACAGTTGAATGTACTGATCTATTTGACTGAGGAAGGAGTATGTATATGGACTAAGTGAATCTTAATCATTCCACTTGACCATGTCATAAACCTGCATATCACTCACACAGTCATATATTAAGCTATAAATTCTGTATATTCAATTCATACATAAACTAATGTCATTTCTTTTCAGTTAAATACTTAAACTATATTTCAGACACTTGTTACCCTGAGGTACCTTGCCAAAGGTGACTTCTTTAGTGAAGTGGGAGACCTGCATGGTATCTCTAGAAGCTCCGTCTGCAGGAGTATTGACCAAGTTGTGAGGGCCATCAACCTCAATGTCAAGAACATAAAGTTTGCGACAAACATTGAGGAATTGAGAGCAATAAAATTGAATTTTTATAGAATTGCCTCAATTCCCAATGTTGTTGGGGCAGTGGATGGAACACTTGTTCCAATCATTGCTCCAGCTGGGGTTGATGAGCCTCTATACGTTTGCAGAAAGGGATACCACTCTCTGAATGTGCAGGCTGTGGTAGATCCAAGCTTGAGGTAAGAAATAAGTTTCATTTGATTTATAAAATATTGTTTAAATAACATGATTTGCTGTTAACACCCTACAGATTGTGATGGACAATCAA
This sequence comes from Solen grandis, assembly GCA_021229015.1. NCBI lineage: Eukaryota > Metazoa > Mollusca > Bivalvia > Adapedonta > Solenidae > Solen > Solen grandis. The sequence goes on along the minus strand of CM037789.1, from coordinate 777,465 downwards.
CAATTCACTGGTAATAGGTGATAGGGTAATCTGGTATAGCCACAAATTGGGTTAGTTTTTCCATGTTATACAATTTCAATTTCCAAATTATCATTCCTAATAAATGAACATTGATATGACACTTTTTTCTTACATTAATTACATGTAGTACTAATGGGTATTTAAATGCTACAAATTCAATCCATGTTTTGATCAATTAGTAATCATGCTTAAATGATCATTTCTATGCATGAAAATAATGTGTAGATTATTTTTTAAGTCATTATTACTGTAAAATGAAAGTGTTTAAACAAAACATGAAAATAATAGCCGATTATTGTTTAACTTGCTGTAAGCATAGTTGACACATAGGTCACTTCTCCATCATCTGTCAATCCGACTTCCTGTCTGTCTGTCCGTCATACTTTTTTTGTCATGCTTCTGCATGTGACATGTGTGTCCTAAAGAACACTTAATAAAAAAAATATCCTTCTCTATAAACCAAATCTTTCACTGCCTTTTGTTAAAATAATTTAAAAAAAATGCAAATCATTTTTATAATTTTTTTAAAGTATATTTACTGAAATTAATAAAAAAAAAAGTGAGGGTAATTAAAGTTTTTTCAGTTAAGAAATTGTAAGATTTCTATGAATTTATTTAATGGTAAATGGTTTGAAATTAAAATCAACTGAAATCCAGGTAACCAAATATTGGCATTTGCTTGTTTCTTGATTTGATAGGAATCTAGAGTAATAGATGAAAATCCATGTCTGATGATGGCAGCATTTTAAATAGGCAGTTTATAACTCTTTTCATTTGCTAACAATGACCCATTCAACTGTCCTTTTTAATATTTGTATATTGCAGATAAAATGACATGTATCTACTGCCCTGCATATGTATGCACAATTGACTATTTCACATATGTAAATTTTAAAACAATGATATCTTTGGTGAAAAGAAAAAAATAGATACTGAACAAATGATATGACATGCCTTGACATTTCAAATCAGATTTTACTGAACTGGTTCATGACAATTTTATTAAGTAATCCTTCCATTCATCAAGTGTTCTTCAGTATTGTAAATGCAAGACTTTATTTACTTGGAACTCAATACATTAAAACTCTCAAATAAATGCATTCTTGCATATGTGCTGAAATATTTTAAGCATTTTAAAAAACAAGTAAGTTAAGTAAAATTTGGCAAATCTTTTTACCATGTGACATAAACTCATACATGTGCCATAACTAATGATTTTATGTGTGAGTTTCTTAAAGCTTATCAACATTAATAGAAAATGATACATATTTTAAATCAAAGTTATTTGACTAAATATATTTCATCAACTTGTTTTATTTAAGTCTATTAATAACACGTTCACATAAATCAGCATTCTATTTTTTTCTTTATTAGATGCCTTCATAAAACCGGCGGTTGCTTGCCATTCTCCCCACTCAAGTCATCAGAAGTGATAACCGCATGCATGCGTTTGCACAACATGTGCATAGATCTTGGATGTGTGGCACCAGAAGGTGGAATTGATTTGGAGGAGGAGGAAGAGGACTTTGTTTACAGGGGGGGGGGGGGGGACACAACTCAGGGGAATGTCATAAGGCAGCAACTTATAAATCATTTTTAGCTCCACTATTCAAAGAATATTTACATTTCTGGAATTTTTATTATTGGTGAGACCCGGAGATAAGAACTTGATGACATGAGAGAAAAAGATATGGACTGTAATAGAGAGTTAGTTTTTTTCTGTTTCTTTCAGTTGTTTCTCCATTAATTGAAGTTTTTCTTTTTTGAGCTTGATTTTCTCCCCCTCCATGTCCAGCATCTGACGGTGACAGTCACAATCATCTGTCAAACATAATTGGATGGTCACAAAATTATGTTGAATTTAATTTAATTAAAGTAAATGGTAGTTACATACATGAAGCTCAACATAATATACAGAGTAATTCTATAACTACATGTAGTTTGTCTGGGGTCAGTATAATATGACCGAGTGTTGTCATGTGTATATAATGTGGATACCTTTTCTCTCTGAAGTATAATGAATGAACGTATGTCTTTATTTAATTTGAAATCAATATGGCAATATACATTAAAAGAAAAAAAAACGAACTATTCATGTGGATGTGTATTAATCTAAAACATTTTTTTTAAAATCACCTGCGACTGTGTAAGCTATTTTTTTTTTTTAAAAAAAAATCTTCATATGCATAGATTCACAGATATGAAATTATATTTTTTTCTGTTATTCTTTTCTTTACAAAGAGTTTTGTATTTGCTATCAGCATGTGACAAATGCCTTCCAAGGAATATATTACCATGAAAAGTGATAACATAAATAATAATTACATGTTCTTGATTGCTTCCTTTTCAGTGTTGGTCGTTTATGTTTCACTTCATTTTCTGGAGGCACATCTAAAAATGTATCATAATATATATTTAATTATGAAACATATAGATATACACTGGAACAATGGACAAATAGTACTTTGGATACGCCACTTTTTTTTACTTAGACTTTTTGGTGAAAGTTTTGAATGCAAGCTACTATACAGCTTATATCTCAAATATTTTTTTTTATGGTTTTGGCTATAAAGTTTAGGAGTGATTTCAGTGGCATCAGAAAAACAAGGTGGATATCTCTTGGACTGAATTTTATACAAATGATGGCCCTTTTCTAACTTGGATACTTGGTTAAAGTTTTACATGCATGAGTTATAGTATGTCTCAGTAACTAGGCATGGGATTGATTTTAGTCTTCATAAACATATTTAGGGGTATCAGACTATAAAGGTTTATCATTTTTACTATAATTATATAAGGGTATGTGAAGGGCAAGAATTGAAATAGATTTCATTGATTTACCAACAAGCATTTTGGACAGTCGAGCGTGCTGTCCTCTGACAGCTCTTATTTTTCAGGTTTTCATATAAATAGTCACCTGTTGGGACATTGTCATCTGACTCAGAGACTTCTGTGTTCTCTTTAGACTGGTCTGAAAAAGTTGTACAGGCATATATAATTTGTAAGATGTTGTAATAAGTTGTTGTTATGATAAGGGTGATTTTTTCTTATTTATCATTGTGAAGTTAGAGACATAGAAGATGTCATTATGATATAATACTTTGCATAAATTATGTTATTTTTAATGACATTATATAAAACATACAGCTTTGGCTTTGGCAGTCTTAAATTAACAAATTTACTTGTTTGTCTGATGATAATCAAGATATATACCGCTAAGGTTTGTAACAGAACATGATGGAAGTGGCTCCTCTCTGTTTGTTCTGGCTGGTGAGTCAGCAATTTGACATATAAGCATAAAAGGGAAATCCAATATTTGCTGTTCCGGTATGTGTATAAGGATGTTGTTGTTGTTGTATTGGAGTTTACTGTCACTGCGATAGTATTTCAATCATATAGGGACGTCCAGCTAATTACAGGTGGTGGAAGACCCCGAGTACACCGAGGTACCCGGGTAAAACCACCGACCTACCGCAAGCCAGCCGGAAGACTTCCTCACATGAAAAATTCGAAGTCCCTATCGGGATTCGAACCCACAGCCGTGAGGGGCTGAGAGATTTGTAGTATAAGGATGTAGATAGGCATGTAATAGATATCTGTTATTGAGTTTAACTCTTCCGTGTAGATTAAAATAAAACCCTCAAACAACCTACTTTCATATCAGTTTTTTGTATTTCAAACTTTTAGGTTGGTGTCTTTAAGTATTTTAGACAGAAAAACATAGTTTGTTTTTTTACTTAACATTCAAATTTTGGGTGAATGTGTCAATGCCACCTTCAATCCCCTCTATTTGTGTTTCACTCATGATACCAAGTATCTGCACAATTGTATATATTTAATTAAATATGTTCAGTCAACACTGTTCTAAATCGGTTACTATCGTATTTGTATTATTTTTATCAATCAAATCATGGAGTATAACCATTTGCAGTTAATTAAAGTTATTTTTCATGATTGTTAAGGATCCGCCCTTTTATGATGGGCATATTGTTATGCGATTGTATTATTCCTATTAAGACAGCAATAAACCCATTTTATTCTTGTTTCTCGTAACAGCACAGCACAGTAATGTCTCTGAAATCCTTATTTTTAATGCTTTTGAAAGGGTAGCAAATACATGTATATGTCAACCTTTATTAAGAAAATGTTGTTATATCTTCGATGTGTCCTTCATTCAAGGGTCAATATTTATTTCAAAGGTCAATATTTATAATTATTAAAACAGCTCATTCATTGATGTATATAATTCGTTTGCCAATACCCATAGTTATACAGTGTTTACCAAAAGCTATGTGTCATGTGTGTAAAAAATAAATAAATAAAAAAAAATAATAGCCCCACCCCCCTAAAAAAACAGTTCCGTTCCTGGTGCCCGTTTCACTAAACTTTTTTTTCTTACATTTTTTCGTACGAAGATAATTGACGTTCAACAGCGTTTCACTAACGTCAATTTCGTACGAATATTTGTACGATTTTCGTAGATTTTTTCGTAACTTTAAGTAAGGTAAGTAGCTTGCGTAAGTCAAGAAAAAATGGCTGCGTTCATGTTGTTTGACAAACGTATCCGACGCAGGGAACGTGTTTTTCAAAATAGAAAAAAACCCATAGACGAACCTAAGCGATAGTGAGATTATCGAGCGTTATCGCCTTCCAAGACACGGAATAAACAACCTGATTGAACAAATCGAAGAAGAAATATGCCCGAAATCAAACAGAAGTCACCCACTTGATGCCACTACGAAGGTATATTTATTTATATTAATTAATTTGTTCGATGAATAATTTTCGTAAATCTTGATCCTCCTTAAAAATTTGCTTATTTTATAGACGTGCGTTTCTACTGATATCACCTGTGTAAACAGGCCGTGTAAACAATACACATTTCCGCTACACAATCTCAGTGGATTGAAAGAATTGGTCGCAATAGTTTAAGATTCAGGGAAAATCGTTTATTTTTTATTTTTTAAATAATAATTAAATTTCATGCCTGTTTTTGTTTGTTTATTGCTGTCTGAATTTTTGATTTTGCAGTTTTAATTTCTAATGTAAACCTAGATTAGCGTTGATGCAAATTGATAATGTCAGAAGTTTTGCTGCATTGAATATTTTTTTATGATTATTAAATAGTACTTGCTTGAAAACAAATAAGAAATTATAAGTATGAGCACCCCCCCCCAAATCCACAGTAATTTGGATGCTGTTGTTTGTGTATGTCAACTCAGAATGCAAGTGATAATTTCTCCACTGACAGTCAATTATGAATAGCCTGATATTATGACCCTCATATTATTGCAGTACCTGTTCTAAATATGCCTAAAATCTGTTACATATCAGTATATTTTAACATATTGGGTCTGTTATACACAAATGCACTTATATTTAATATTAAGTACTTGAAATTTGTAATGTCTCAATCTATGGGACTTTTTCTTTTCATTTTAAACCTGTTTTAATAATTATATTGAATGTGAACCTAGCTAATTGAAGAAGATTTTATAAAAACATTTACACTGATTGAAGTTTTTTTCTTCTAAATCCATACTGCATCATTCATATATGTAAAATACACTCATTTATTTTTAGTATTGGGAGGTCAATTAGGTTAAATTTTCTGTGGCAACATACTAAAATCATAAAAAAATGATACTGGTATAGCTCCCTTGGTTGATGCTCAGCATATAAGAGTAGTTCCAATACTGGTTGGCTCAGTGTCAAGATAATGTGACCGGGTGCAGTATGACAGTACTATATCTGTCTCAAGCAACAGTAGTCTCCAAATGACCTGATTACTGTTGGTCGTTAAGGTATATGAATACCTAATTTGAATTTTTGAAAAATAATTAATGCAATGATATCCATTCCATTTTATGTTAACTGACTGGTACTAGGTGCAATATAATAATAAATAAATCATTTAAAATATGTAACAATCTGTATGTTTTACTTGCTATCATTATATGACAATTGTATAGGACTGGTATAAAGTAACAAATAATACTATATTGTGCGATACACAGTTGAATGTACTGATCTGTTTGACTGAAGAAGGAGTATGTAGATGGACTAAGTGAATCTTAATCATTCCACTTGACCATGGCATAAACCTGCATATCAATCACACAGTCATATATTAAGCTATAAATTCTGTATATTCAATTCATACATAAAATAATGTCATTTCTTTTCAGTTAAATACTTAAACTATATTTCAGATACTTGTAACCTTGAGGTACCTCGCCAAAGGTGACTTCTTTAGTGAAGTGGGAGACCTGCATGGTATCTCTAGAAGCTCTGTCTGCAGGAGTATTGACCAAGTTGTGAGGGCCATCAATCTCAATGTCAAGAACATAAAGTTTGCGACAAACATTGAGGAATTGAGAGCAATAAAATTGAATTTTTATAGAATTGCCTCAATTCCCAATGTTGTTGGGGCAGTGGATGGGACACTTGTTCCAATCATTGCTCCAGCTGGGGTTGATGAGCCTCTATACGTTTGCAGAAAGGGATACCACTCTCTGAATGTGCAGGCTGTGGTAGATCCAAGCTTGAGGTAAGAAATAAGTTTCATTTGATTCATAAAATATTGTTTAAATAACATGATTTGCTGTTTACACCCAACAGATTGTGATGGACAATCAACAATTCACTGGTAATAGGTGATAGGGTAATCTAGTATAGCCACAAATTGGGTTAGTTTTTCCATGTTAACAATTTCAATTTCCAAATTATCATTCCTAATAAATGAACATTGATATGACACTTTTTTCTTACATTAATTACTTGTAGTACTAATTGAAAATGGATATAAATTGCTACAAATTCAATCCATGTTTTGATTAATTAGTAATCATGCTTAAATGATCATTTCTATGTATGAAAATAATGTGTAGATTATTTTTTAAGTCATTATTACTGTAAAATGAAAGTGTTTAAACAAACATGAAATTAATAGCCGATTATTGTTTAACTTGCTGTAATCATAGTTGACACATAGGTCACTTCTCCATCATCTGTCAATCCGACTTCTTGTCTGTCTGTCCGTCATACTTTTTCGTCATGCTTCTACATGTGACATGTGTGTCCTAAAGAACACTTATTTAAAAAAAACATATCCTTCTTTATCAACCAAATCTTTCACTGCCTTTTGTTAAAATAATTAAAAAAAAAATGCAAATCATTTTTATAATTTTTTTAAAGTATATTTACTGAAATTAATAGAAAATATAAAAAAGGTTCATTTTCTCCCCCCCCCCCCCATTTTGTTTAATGAATTTATCTGTTTTATTAGGTTCACAGATGTTGTTGCGAAGTGACCGGGAGCTACACATGATTCAACAATATTACAATCATGTGGGCTCAAGAGGCATCTGGAAACTGAAGGAAATGGCTGGCTGTTGGGGGACGCAGGGTATCCAAATAGAAGTTATATTATAACGCCAAAACCCAACCCAACATCAGACCAAGAACTACGTTTCAATAATGCCCACTCAAGAACAAGAATCGTTGTTGAGCGGGCATTTGGACTTTTGAAGTCCAGATTCAGGTGAGGGTAATTAAAGTTTATTTCAGTTAAGAAATTGTAAGATTTCTTTGAATTTATTTAATGGTAAATGGTTTGAAATTAAAATCAACAAGAATCCAAGTAACCAAATATTGGCATTTGCTTGTTTCTTGATTTGATAGGGATATAGAGTAATAGATGAAAATCCATGTCTGATGATGGCAGCATTTTAAATAGGCAGTTTATAACTCTTTTCATTTGCTAACAATGACCCATTCAACTGTCCTTTTTAATATTTACATATAATAAATGATCTTTGTGAAAAGAAAAAAATAGATACTGAACAAATGATATGACATGCCTTGACATTTCAAATCAGATTTTACTGAACTGGTTCATGAAAATTTTATTAAGGTAATCCTTCTATTCATCAAGTGTTCTTCAGTATTGTAAATGCAAGACTTTATTTACTTGGAACTCAATACATTAAAACTCTCAAATAAATGCATTCTTGCATATGTGCTGAAATATTTTAAGCATTTTAAAAAACAAGTAAGTAAGTAAAATTTGGCAAATTTTTTTATCATGTGACATAAACTCATACATGTGCCATAACTAATGATTTTATGTGTGAGTTTCTTAAAGCTTATCAACATTAACAGAAAATGATACATATTTTAAATCAAAGTTATTTGACTAAATATATTTCATCAACCTGTTTTATTTAAGTCTATTAATACCACGTTCACATAAATCAGCATTCTATTTTTTTTCTTTATTAGATGCCTTCATAAGACCGGCGGTTGCTTGCCATTCTCCCCACTCAAGTCATCAGAGGTGGTAACCGCATGCATGCGTTTGCACAACATGTGCATAGATCTTGGATGTGTGGCACCAGAAGGTGGAATTGATTTTGAGGAGGAGGAGGAAGAGGACTTTGTTTACAGGGGGGACACAACTCAGGGGAATGTCATAAGGCAGCAACTTATAAATCATTTTTAGCTCCACTATTCAAAGAATATTTACATTTCTGGAATTTTTATTATTGGTGAGACTTGGAGATAAGAACTTGATGACATGAGAGAAAAAGATATGGACTGTAATAGAGAGTTAGTTTTTTTCTGTTTCTTTCAGTTGTTTCTCCATTAATTGAAGTTTTTCTTTTTTGAGCTTGATTTTCTCCCTCTCCATGTACAGCATCTGACGGTGACAGTCACAATCATCTGTCAAACATAATTGGATGGTCACAAAATTATGTTGAATTTAATTTAATTAAAGTAAATGGTAGTTACATACATGAAGCTCAACATAATATACAGAGTAATTCTATAACTAGTTTGTCTGGTGTCAGTATAATGTGACCGAGTGTTGTCATGTGTATATAATGTGGATACCTTTTCTCTCTGAAGTATAATGAATGAACGTATGTCTTTATTTAATTTGAAATCAATATGGCAATATACATTAAAAGAACAAAACTATTCATGTGGATGTGTATTAATCTAAAACATTTTTTTTAAAATCACCTGCGACTGTGTAAGCTATTTTCTTTTTAAAAAATCTTCATATGCATAGATTCACAGATATGAAATTATATTTTTTTCTGTTATTCTTTTCTTTACAAAGGGTTTTGTATTTACTATCAGCATGTGACAAATGCCTTCCAAGGAATATATTACCATGAAAAGTTATAACATAAATAATAATTACATGTTCTTGATTGCTTCCTTTTCAGTGTTGGTCGTTTATGTTTCACTTCATTTTCTGGAGGCACATCTAAAAATGTATCATAATATATATTAAATTATGAAACATATCATATATATATACGTTGGAACAATGGATAAAAAGTACTTTGGATACGCCACTTTTTTTACTTAAACTTTTTGGTGAAAGTTTTGCATGCAAGCTACTATACAGCTTATATCTCAAATATTTTTTTTATGGTTTTGGCTATAAAGTTTAGAAGTGAGTTCAGTGGCATCAGAAAAACAAGGTGGATAACTCTTGGACTGAATTTTATACAAATGATGGCCCTTTTCTAACTTGGATACTTGGTTAAAGTTTTACATGCATGAGTTATGGTATGTCTCAGTAACTAGGCATGGGATTGATTTTAGTCTTCATAAACATATTTAGGGGTATCAGACTATAAAGGTTTATCATTTTTACTATAATTATATAGAGGGTATGTGAAGGGCAAGAATTGAAATAGATTTCATTGATTTACCAACAAGCATTTTGAACAGTCGAGCGTGCTGTCCTCTGACAGCTCTTATTTTTCAGGTTTTCATATAAATAGTCACCTGTTGGGACATTGTCATCTGACTCAGAGACTTCTGTGTTCTCTTTAGACTGGTCTGAAAAAGTTGTACAGGCATATATAATTTGTAAGATGTTGTAATAAGTTGCTGTTATGATAAGGGTGATTTTTTTTATTTATCATTGTGAAGTAAGAGACATAGAATATGTCATTATGATATAATACTTTGCATAAATTATGTTATTTTTAATGACATTATATAAAACATACAGCTTTGGCTTTGGCAGTCTTAAATTAACAAATTTACTTGTTTTTCTGATGATAATCAAGATATATACCACTAAGGTTTGTTACAGAACATGATGGAAGGGGCTCCTCTCTGTTTGTTCTGGCTGGTGAGTCAGCAATTTGACCTATAAGCATAAAAGGGAAATCCAATATTTGCTGTTCCGGTATGTGTATAAGGATGTTGTTGTTGTTGTATTGGAGTTTACTGTCACTGCGATAGTATTTCAATCATATAGCGACGTCCAGCTAATTACAGGTGGAGGAAGACCCCGAGTACACAGAGTTACCCGGGTAAAACCACCGACCTACTGCAAGCCAGCCAGAAGGCTTCCTCACATGAAAAATTCGTAGTCCCTATCGGGATTCGAACCCACAGCCGTGAGGGGCTGAGAGATTTGTAGTATAAGGATGTAGATAGGCATGTAATAGATATCTGTTATTGAGTTTATCTCTTCTGTGTAGATTGAAATAAAACCCTCAAACAACCTACTTTCATATCAGTTTTTTGTATTTCAAACTTTTGGGTTGGTGTCTTTAAATATTTTGGACAGAAAAACATAGCTTTTTTTTTTTTTTTTTACTTACCATTCAAATTTTGGGTGAATGTGTCAATGCCACCTTCAATCCCCTCTATTTGTGTCTCACTCATGATACCAAGTATCTGCACAATTGTATATATTTAATTAAATATGTTCAGTCAACACTGTTCTAAATCGGTTACTATCGTATTTGTATTATTTTTATCAATCACAGCATGGAGTATAACCATTTGCAGTTAATCAAAGTTATTTTTCATGATTGTTAAGGATCCGCCCTTTTATGATGTGCATATTGTTATGCGATTGTATTATTCCTAAGACAGCAATAAAGCCATTTTATTCTTGTTTCTCGTAACAGCACAGCACAGTAATGTCTCTGAAATCCATATTTTTAATGTTTTTGTAAGGGTAGCAAATACTTGTATATGTCAACCTTTATTGTTAAGGAAATGTCGTTATATTTTCGATGTGTCCTTCATTCAAGGGTCAATATTTATTTCAAAGGTCAATATTTATAATTATTAAAACAGCTCATTCATTGATGTATATAATTCGTTTGCCAATACCCATAGTTATACAGTGTTTACCAAAAGCAATGTGTCATGTGTGTAAAAAAAAATAAAAAAAATAAAAATAGCCCCACCCCCCTAAAAAAACAGTTCCGTTCCTAGTCTCCTTCCAAAAAAATGAGGGTCGGGATTTTAATTTTTTTTACATGAAGCAAAGGGTAAAAAAGGGAAGTTTTTTTTTAAAAGGGGAAAGGTTAAAAAACTTAAGGGTCAGTGGTTAAAAAAGAGGGTCCATCGGGAGAAAATAAACAGAACTGATTTTATTTTTGGCCTTTCTAGGCTAAGACATAGAAAGATTTTTTTTTTATTTTCAACAGTCAACTTTAAATGAGCTATTTTAACAATATTCAAATTTTGAAACACAAGTTAAAAATAGTCACTATTAAATTATTAGAATTTAACGTAATAAACGTGTGCATAAATTAATATATTCAAATATATGGTACACTGACAGCATTACCATATGTAATATATGTAGTGCAATAAAAATGATCACAATGCTGTGTTTTATATTATTATTTTCATCCAAAGTACCTGAATTGTATAAATATTTTGTCTGACATGTGTTTGTTGAAACAAAGAAACAATCAAACAAAAATCAGTACCACTACCGAAAATGTTTTATATAATTTTACATAACTAACTTCTGGATGCATTGGGAAAAGATGTCCATTCAATGAAATTATGGTTAAGTACTGTAGTCGGGTACAGGTATTTGGTGATAAATCAGTAGGCAATAAGACATGAGTGTCTCGATAGCTCAGTGGTAGAGCGCAGGAACGGTAGTCCTGAGGCCCTGGGTTCGAGTCCCGGTCGAGCCATGATTTTTCACCACCTGTTACAGTACTTTTCTTAAATCTCTCGCGTTCTCTCACTGTGTAAATGTATGTTTGTGTTAAAATCTACCTTCTCTTCATGGTCTTTCAAATTAGTTGGGGGAGAGCCTCCACCAGTGGCACGGGCAAACTCCCTGCGTTGTCTTTCTTTCTTTTTAAGTGAAGATTTCAAATCTGCCCACTTTTTTTTGCACTCATCAATCGTTCTTATTGTGCAACCCTGAGCATTAACTCTAGACAATGCAAGAGAGATAAAATATAGATGAAGAATTACATATTTTACATGATAGCAAAAATAACACATCATTAATGCGGATGCTGTCCAGATAAATGCATCTATAATCTATATTTATGAAATTTTAGCAAACCAAACAGGGTTATTGAAAATGAACAAAAATTATTTAATATGTTTCAGTTTTTAATATTTTTATTTTTTTAATAATTTTTATATTTACTGATATTGATTAAATTTTCTCTACCAAACTTCTTTATATGGTTTAGAAAGTCTGTAAAATTATAATATAGAGGGTAGGTATTCCTCTCAAGTTATAAGAAAGGGATAGATCGTAATTTGACTCAAAGTCCGATTACATATATTTTTTTTATCATTATGCTAAAATGATATAAATACGTTTGATAATAGAAACTATGAAAGTCCTTTCTGTTAATTAATATTTCCATGAAAAAAATATAACAAACACATATTGGACAGTACTGTATCATTTGTATGATGTAGATCTAAATATAGGTAATTTCACACCGTTCTGCTATGCCCTTCCAGCATGCCAGCTTTTGATTGGCAGTGAGACTCAATGACAGGCGCCCCTCAATACCTGAAATGCGCTCAGTTACGCCGTCGATTAGTATGGCGGTTTCATTTTCCGATGACATTTTGACGTCTGCTAAAGGTCTTCTATCGGGTCCGCGCAAACGGATGTTTAACGTTACCATGCGCATAATTGAACCTCCGACGTTAAAGAGTACTTACGAAGTTCGTAAGTGCGAGTTTCGTAGGCAAGTTCGTACGAAGGTGTTAGTGAAACGCACGTAAGATTTTCGTAAGATCTTCGTACGACAGTTTTCGTACGACATCGAATATCAACTTCGTACGAAGTTTAGTGAAACGGGCCCCTGGGTTTTTACTGGTCATATCAATATGAAGAATTGCCAATGCATAGAAAAGAATATGACCTAAAATGTGTGTAATTTTCATTTTACACCTTTTTTTTTTTAAATCCCCACGGATTCCACGCCTGTACGACCCGTATAGAAATTTACCTGACCTTAGTATCACCATGTCAACCGGTATATTACTGGACATATTAGTATATAAATCTACAAATTTACAATTTTTTTAATCACGCATTGATACCAAGGTCGGTAATGATTATATGCTAGCCAAGGATCTAAGCGCAAACCACATCAATTACAGGTTATATATTAAGATGGTTATTCAAACAACCAATTAAAAATATCTTCCATAAATTGTAAATTTAACAGGAAAAAAAATGTGTTTGGTGCCCTTTTTTTTAAAACTCGCATAGACACCACACCAGAAAGTTCCTAATAAGTAACAACGATATCCCAATATATTTTCACCTCTATCGCACCAGCACAGCTCTAATTTGCGCATACGACAAATCATAGTTTTTGCGTTCCAACCGATCCAGTCATATTTATTTCAATAAAAACAAATAACCATAACCTAACATTTGTGAAGATTTTCCTCATCCGCATATTTCACGACTGCCATGGGAGACAGAGTAAGACTGAAAAATATTCCTACTACTCGCCCAATTATGTAATGCAATTGAATGAAGAGGAACAAATATGCCTTATATGAACGAAACATGTTCTTAATTACGGTAAAACGTCAGCCGAGAGACCAACTGACTGTTACACAGGAGTTACCAAGGTTGATTGACTTTAAAGCAAAGATATGCAAGAAAAATCATAACCAGGTAGTGACTTTCCTGCAAAATAATCATACACAAATATATAACTCTATAAGTTAGGCTTTTGTTGTCCATCCTTACTTTCGTTTTCAAAATATTGAAAGGACCGAGGTTCTGTGGTGAAACCAAGTTTAACCTCGAAATTAAGTTTAGTATTTCAGAGACTCCATATGAAATTCACACATATTGTAATTTTAAAGGTTTTCTTCAGGTTTTCATAGGCCGGACCTCATGGGGTAATATGTTTTCATTTCTCGTGCAATAAATTCAGTGTGATCCCAATGGTCCAAAATTACAAAAAAAAAATAAAAAATGGCATATATTGAATATGCTGAATTTTCTTATGCAATGATATGCTCATCCATATGACATCAGAACAGACGTCAGATCAAAAAGTTTGTAAGCGCTCTGCAGACATTATAATTGAGATTTTTTTAAAATTTTCAAAATGTATAGTTACACTCTAGATACCTAATACTTTTTGCGTGTTCCGTATTAATAATTTTCAGTTTGATTGAGTTTTAATTATTACGGCTTTCCGCAAACCTGCGGAAAACGTATAGGGTTTATTATGTTTATTATTATTAGGACTTTCTGCCTACAGGCAGAAAGCCCTATTGGGTTTGTACTGTTTTTTTATTAGGACTTTCTGCCCTTTCGGCAGAAAGTCCTATTGGGTTTGTTCTGTTTTTTATTATTAGGACTTTCTGCCCTTTCGGCAGAAAGTCCTATTGGGTTTGTTATGTTTTTTATTAGGACTTTCTGCCCTTTCGGCAGAAAGTCCTATTGGGTTTGTTGTTTTCTGCCCTTTCGGCAGAAAGTCCTATTGGGTTTGTTATGTTTTTTATTAGGACTTTCTGCTCTTTCGGCAGAAAGTCCTATTGGGTTTGTTATGTTTTTTCTTATTAGGCTTTCTGCTGGCAGAAAGCCTATTGTTGTACTGTTTTTTTTATTATTAGGACTTTCTGCCCTTTCGGCAGAAAGTCCTATTGGGTTTGTTATGTTTTTTATTATTCTTATTCTTCTTATTCTTTTTTTCTTCCTCTTGTATTTGTGTTAATTTCGATGTGTTGCCAATGGCCTAGAACAATGAAAGTTTTATGACATTTATTTCAAACCATGAGCTTTCGAATGCCATGAATTTCATATTCATATTACGTCATATAATGTCAGATTTGACGTCAGGTGTAAAAGTTTGTACGCGGTCTACAGCCATAATTTCTAAGCCGATTTTCATTAAAATTTCATAGAATGTGTATGTTAGGCTCTAGTTGTGCCTTGCGGTGTCCCTTTTACAAAATTCGAAAAGGCAATGGTTCTATGGCTGATGAGCTAGAAAGCTAATATTTGAATAGGATATAAGTCTATAAGATTTCTATACATACCGAGAGAATGAACTTCATATGACGTCATATGACGTCATGAGGTGAAAAGAAATTTCTAATTTTTACGTGTTAAATTCTATATGTTTAAAACGTCCGAGCACCTTGAAAATCCAATAGCTTATGCTTCACATAGAACATTTTGCATTTCAATGATTTTCATTTGCTTATGACGTGTCTTGACGTCAAATTTGACGTCGTCTTAAAATGATTTTACGCGTCCTACAGCCATTATTTCTGGACCGATTTTCATTAAAATTTCACATAATGTGTATGTTAGGCTCTAGTTGTGCATCCCGGTGTCCGTTTTTCCAAATTCGCAAAGGCAAAGATTTAATGGCGAATCCAAGATTCGAACTTTTGACGTCAAATTTCAAATGCGTATAAAATCGCTTCCAGATGAGCTAGAAAGCTTATATTTGGACAGGTTATAAGTCTTTAAGTGTCCTATACATTCTGTGATAATTAATGTCAATTTACGTCATATTACGTCAAAAGGTCAAAAAGAATTTTTGATATCTACGCATTAATTTAAATATGTTGTAAAGTTCTCAGGACCATTAAAATTTAATGGCTTCTACATTAATCCATGTGCATTTGAATACTAGATTTTTTATATTAATGTGACGTCATATAACGTCAGATTTGACGTCAGGTCCAAAAGGTTTTTATGCAGTATACAGCCATTATTTCTGGACCGATTTACATCAAAATTTCACAGAAGGCATATGTAATGCTCTAGTTGTGTATCCTGGTGTTCGTTTTCCAAATTCAAAAAGGCAATGGTTCTATGGCGCATACAAGTTTCGAACCATTGACGTAAAATTTCAAAAAACGTCTAAAATCGCTTCCAGATGACTAAGAATGCTGATATTTGGACTGAATATTAGTCTTTTATGACTTCCTTCTATTCTGTTAGGGCGAACGTCATTTGACGTCACATGACGTCATAAGGTCAAAGTTAATCGGTTTATTTTTCAAAGTTTATGGAGTTATGGCCCTACAAAAACATGTTAAAAGTAGAAATTTGATATTCTTTTACTTTCTTCGCTTTCAGTGTTTGACAAATGTAGCAGAAAGTCCTATCATTCGTATCAACGAATGAAATCTAGTTAGGACTTTCTGCCTACAGGCAGAAAGTCATATTGGGTTTGTACTGTTTTTTTTATTAGGACTTTCTGCCCTTTCGGCAGAAAGTCCTATTGGGTTTGTACTGTTTATTTTTTCTTTTTTAGGACTTTCTGCCAAAGTCCTATTGGGTTTGTACTGTTTATTCTTCTTCTTTTATTATTAGGACTTTCTGCCTACAGGGGGTTTGTACTGTTTTTTTTTATTCTTCTTCTTCTTCTTATTATTCTTTTTTTCTTCCTCTTATATTTGTGTTAATTTCGAGGTGTTGCCATTGACTCAGAACAATGAAAATTTTATGGCATATATTTCAAACCATGAGCTTTCGGATGCAATGAATTTTATATTCATACGACGTCATATGACGTCAGATTTGACGTCAGGTGAAAAAGTTTGTACGCGGTCTACAGCCATTATTTCTGGACCGATTTTCATCAAAATTTCACAGAATGTGTATGTTAGGCTCTAGTTGTGCATCCCTGTGTCCGTTTTTCAAACTTCGAAAAGTCCATGGTTCTATAGCGAATCCAAGATTCGAACCAAGGTCGTAAATTTTAAAATGCTTATAAAATCTGTCCTATTTAAGATAGAAAGGTGATACTTAGTCAGTATATAGGTCTCTAGAAGTTTTAAAGATTCTGTGAAAATAAATGTCATATGACGTCACGTGACGTCATTATATGATAATGTATTTCCAATATTAACAAGAATATTTCTATATGTTGAAATTGTCGAAGGGCAATGAAAATTTAATGACACATGCTTCAACGGCGGAAATTTTGATTTCTATGATTTTCATATGCCTATGACGTCATATGACGTCACACTTGAAATATGCAACAAAAGTTTGTACGCGGTCTACAGCCATTGTTTATGAACCGATTTTCATCAAATTTTCACAGAATGTGTATATTACGTTCTTATTGTGTATACCGGTGTCCGTTTTTCAAAATTCGAAAAGTCCAAGCATCTATGGCGGATCCAAGATTCGAACCAAGGACGTAATTTTTTAAATGCTTATAAAAACTGTCCTATTTGAGATAGAACGTTGAAATATTGTCAGTTAGTAGGTCTCTGGGCGCTAATAACTATGTGAAAAAAAAACGTCATATGACGTCACGTGACGTCATTTTATTATTATTATTATTCTTTTCTTCTTCCTAACTAAACGCTTATTTTAATATGTTGCAATAGTCCTAGGACCATGAAATTTTTATGGGTTATTAGTCACGTGAGGAAATTTTGATTTCAATGATTGTCAGCAGCTTATGACGTCACATGACGTCACAGCTAAAAATAGTGAAAAATGGTGTTTGCGCTCTACAGCCGTCATTTATAGTCGGATTTTCTTCAAATTTTCACAGATGGTACATCTTGAAACTAAGGTGTGCATATCCTGTCAGCTAACCGAAATTCCGAAAGACCGAAGTTCTGTGGCTGAAATAAGATTCGAACATAGGACCGAAAATTTCATTTTAGGATTAAAAAGCTTCAGGATGAGATAGAAAGTTGAAACTTACACAGTTTGCAGTTCTGTAGAATTTCTACATATATTTTGATTCCTGGCGTCATATGACGTCATATGACGTCATAAGCATACTTCTTAATTTTTATTTTAGGGCAATGATTTCGACATGATGCCAGTTGTTCAGAATAATGAAAATTTCAGAGTTATGACAGTAAAGTATGCGCTTTTGAACAAAAGCATCTTCAGCTCCCTATGTCGTCATATGACGTCAGAGCTAAAAATAGTGAAAAATGGTGTTTACGCTCTACAGCCGCCATTTATGGTCGGATTTTCTTCAAATTTTCACAGATGGTACATCTTGAAACTAAGGTGTACATATCCTGTCAGCTAACCGAATTTCCGAAAGACCGAAGTTCTGTGGCTGAAATAAGATTCGAACATAGGACCGAAATTTTCATTTTAGGATAAAAGAGCTTCAGGATGAGATAGAAAGTTGAAACTTACACAGTTTGCAGTTCTGCAGAATTTCTATACATAGTTTGTATCGTGACGTCATATGACGTCATGTGACGTCATAAGCATACTTCTTAATTTTCATTTTAGGGCAATGATTTCGACATGATGCCAGTTGTTCAGAATAATGAAGATTTTAGAGTTATGACTGTAAAGTATACGTTTTTGAACAAAAGCATCTTCAGCACCCTATGACGTCATGTGACGTCAGAGCTAAAAATATTAAACAATGGTGTTCGCGCTCTACTGTCGCCATTTATGGTCGGATTTTCTTGTAATTTTCACAGATGGTACAACTTGAAACTAAGGTGTACATATCCTGCCAGCTTACCGAAATTCCGAAAAACCGAAGTTCTGTGGCTGAAGTAATATTCGAACATAGGACGAATAATTTCATTTTAGGATTGAAGAGCTTCAGGATGAGATAGAAAGTTGAAACTTGCACAGTTTGCAGTTCTGCATTATTTCTACAAATATTTTGAATCGTGACGTCAGAGGACGTCATAAGCATACCACTTATTTTTAATTTGGGGCAATGATTTCGACATGATGCCAATTGTTCAGAATAATGAAAATTTCAGAGTTATTGCAGTAAAGTATGCGCTTTTAAGCAACAGCATTTTCAACACCCTATGACGTCACGTGACGTCAGAGCTAAAAATAGTGAAAAATGGTGTTCGCGCTCTACAGCCGCCATTTATGATCAGATTTTCTTCAAATTTTTACAGATGGTACATCTTGAAACTAAGGTGTGAATATTTTGTCAGCTAACCTTAATTCCGAAAAACCGAAGTATTGTGGCCGAAGTAAGATTCGAACATAGGACCAAAAATTTCATTTTAGGGCTAAAGAACTTCGGGATGAGATAGAAAGTTGAAACTTACACAGTTTGCAGTTATGCAGAATTTCTTAATATACTTTGAGTTGTGACGTCATATGACGTCATAAGCATACTACTAGTACTGCTACTTATTAGTTTTTTTCTTCGACACTAAACGCTTATTTTTCGCGGAATATAATGTCAATTAATCACCATGAACATGAAATACTACCAGAGGTGAGTCATTACATGAAACTTCTATCTCCTGCCTTTTGCATTAACACCTGTTGCAGAAAGTCCTATCATTCGTTTAGACGAATGACATCTAGTTATTATTATTCTTTTTTTCTTCCTAACTAAACGCTTATTTTTCTATGTTGCAATACTCTAGGACGATGAAATTTTTATGTTCTATGATTTTCATATGCCTATGACGTCATATGACGTCACATTTGAAATATGCTACAAAAGTTTGTACGCGGTCTACAGCCATTGTTTGTGAACCGATTTTCATCAAATTTTCACAGATTGTGTATATTAAGTTCTAGTTGTGCATCCCGGTGTCCGTTTTTCAAAATTCGAAAAGTCCATGGTTCTATAGCGAATCCAAGATTCGAACCAAGGTCGTAAATTTTTAAATGCTTATAAAATCTGTCCTATTTAAGAAAGAAAGTTGATATTTAGTCAGTATATAGGTCTCTAGAAGTTTTAAAAATTTTGTGAAAATATTTGTCATATGACGTCACGTGACGTCATTATATGATAATGTATTTCTAATATTAACAAGAATATTTCTATATGTTGAAATTGTCGAAAGGCAATGAAAATTTAAAGACACATGCTTCAAACGCTGAAATTTTGATTTCTATGATTTTCATATGCCTATGACGTCATATGACGTCACACTGGAAATATGCAACAAAAGTTTGTACGCGGTCTACAGCCATTGTTTATGAACCGATTTTCATCAAATTTTCACAGAATGTGTATATTACGTTCTTATTGTGTATACCGGTGTCCGTTTTTCAAAATTCGAAAAGTCCAAGGTTCTATAGCGATTCCAAGATTCGAACCAAGGTCGTAAATTTTCAAATTCTTATAAAATCGGTCCTATTTGAGATAGAAAGATGATATTGGGTCAGTATATAGGTCTCTGGGAGTCTTAAACATTTTGTGAAAATAAATGTCATATGACGTCACGTGACGTCATTATATGATAATGAATTTCTAATTCTAACAAGATTATTTCTATATCTTGAAATTTATGAAGGGCAATGAAAAATTAATGCCGCATGCTTCAGATGCTGTAATTTCGATTTCAAAGATTTTCAGAAGCCTATGACGTCATATGACGTCACACTTGAAATATGCAACAAAAGTTTGTACGCGGTCCAGAGCCATTGTTTATGAACCGATTTTCATCAAATTTTCACAGAATGTGTATATTACGTTCTTATTGTGTATACCGGTGTCCGTTTTTCAAAATTCGAAAAGTCCAAGCATATATGGCGGATCCAAGATTCGAACCAATGACGTCAATATTTAAATGCTTATAAAAACTGTCCTATTTGAGATAGAAAGTTGAAATTTTGTCAGTTAGTAGGTCTCTGGGTGTCTTAACAATTATGTGAAAATAAACGTCATATGACGTCACGTGACGTCATTTGTTTATTATTATTATTCTTTTCTTCTTCCTAACTAAACGCTTATTTTAATATGTTGCAATAGTCCTAGGACGATGAAATGTTTATGGGTTATTAGGCACGTGAGGAAATTTTGATTTCACCCCTACTGCATATATGTAGCCATATCTCAATAAATATCGATTTTTGTAAATATATGTATGAATACGAATTATAGCTGAATAATTGACGTTTCCAAAGATATTTAGTTTATTAAAATTGGTTTACGCAATACAAAGTTATAAGAAAAAAAAAATGAAATGAAGCTAATTTTGCTGATAATATGCTGTTTTCTTGAGGTTTAACAGTCAATATCTCAGAAACGACTGAAGATAAGTTTATACATTATGCATGTAAAATGTAGCATGTTTTAAGAGCTTTCTAACGGTACCAAGTTTATTGAAATTGGACTTCATATAAGAAAGTTACATGGAGAATAAGATATTTCATAATCATGCATCATAAAAATATGGAAAAGGTCACGCGCAGGGGTCACCAAGCTAAAATAGTTGCGCAACGACTTAAAAAAAAAAAAAAAAAAAAAAAAATCAAATTGCAATTGATGGGCTATATCTTGATTTTTTTTTTTTTTGTTGTTGTTGTTGTTGTTTTTTGTCGAATGTTGACTGTTTCCAAAATAAGCATTGAAGTTAATACATGTACAACGGCACAAGACAAAAATCCGTATTTGCAACACTATGTAGCTAGCGAGCAGTTTGCAAGCCTTGAAAAATTCACACGCAGCCCCACATTTTAGACCATCTAAAAACTGCATTGTTATGCTAACGATATTCATATTGCATCAGTTTGTAGGCTGGGATGTTACCTTTCAAAATATCACCATAGTTCGAAATTCCAGGAATTTATGGCAAAACTACGGAAGCCCAAACACGCCAAAATCGCTAAATACGATTAACTACGTTACAGGTGTCGAAAGGATATAGCACTATACAAATATTCAATACTTCTTCCTAATGAGGCTAAAATTAAACAAGGTTACAACTGAGCTGGAGTGATGAAATTCTATGTGTGATGAAAGTTAGAAACTTACATTTGAACACTGTTTCATTTTTCTTTCATGTCATATGACATAGTATAAATGTTGTATGTAAACTACATGTGCAAGATATGGGCGGACTTTTATTAAAATTCACAGAATGTGTTCTATTTGTGCTATTTTATATAGAAATAGAGGAGATAGAAAGTTGCAATTTGGACAGATTATCTATTATGTCATCTTCTATATATACTATATAAAGCAGATGTTGCAGAAAGTCCTATCATTCGTTTAAACGAATGACATCTAGTTATTATTATTCTTTTTTTCTTCCTAACTAAACGCTTATTTTTCTATGTTGCAATACTCCTAGGACGATGAAATTTTTATGACTTATTAGTCAGGTGAGGAAATTTTGATTTCTATGATTTTCATATGCCTATGACGTCATATGACGTCACATTTGAAATATGCTACAAAAGTTTGTACGCGGTCTACAGCCATTGTTTGTGAACCGATTTTCATCAAATTTTCACAGATTGTGTATATTAAGTTCTAGTTGTGCATCCCGTGTCCGTTTTTCAAAATTCGAAAAGTCCATGGTTCTATAGCGAATCCAAGATTCGAACCAAGGTCGTAAATTTTTAAATGCTTATAAAATCTGTCCTATTTAAGATAGAAAGTTGATATTTATTCAGTATATAGGTCTCTAGAAGTTTTAAACATTTTGTGAAAATAAATGTCATATGACGTCACGTGACGTCATTATATGATAATGTATTTCTAATATTAACAAGAATATTTCTATATGTTGAAATTGTCGAAGGGCAATGAAAATTTAATAACACATGGTTCAAACGCTGAAATTTTGATTTCTATGATTTTCATATGCCTATGACGTCATATGACATCACACTTGAAATATGCTACAAAAGTTTGTACGCGGTCTACAGCCATTGTTTATGAACCGATTTTCATCAAATTTTCACAGAATGTGTATATTAAGTTCCAGTTGTGCATCCCGATGTCCGTTTTTCAAAATTCGAAAAGTCCAAGGTTCTATAGCGATTCCAAGATTAGAACCAAGGTCGTAAATTTTTAAATGCTTATAAAATCGGCCTTTAAAAGTGATTTTGGCCGGAATTTGTGAAAATAAACGTCATATGACGTCACGTGACGTCATTATATGATAATGTATTTCTAATATTAACAAGAGTATTTCTATATGTTGAAATTGTCGAAGGGCAATGAAAATTTAATGACAAATGATTCAGACGCTGAAATTTCGATTTTAATGATTTTCAGAAGCCTATGACGTCATATGACGTCACATTTGAAATTGACTACGAAAGTTTGTACACGGTCCAGAGCCATTATTAATGCGCCGATTTTTATCAAATTTTCACAGAACGTGTATATTACGTTCTTATTGTGTATACCGGTTTCCGTTTTTCAAAATTCGAAAAGTCCAAGCATCTATGGCGGATCCAAGATTCGAACCAAGGACGTAAATTTTTAAATGCTTATAAAAACTGTCCTATTTGAGATAGAAAGTTGAAATTTTGTCAGTTAGTAGGTCTCTGGGTGTCTAATAATTATGTGAAAATAAGCGTCATATGACGTCACGTGACGTCATTTTTTTATTATTATTATTCTTTTCTTCTTCCTAACTAAACGCTTATTTTAATATGTTGCAATAGTCCTAGGACCATGAAATTTTTATGGGTTATTAGTCACGTGAGGAAATTTTGATTTCAATGATTGTCAGCAGCCTGTGACGTCACATGACGTCACAGCTAAAAATAGTGAAAAATGGTGTTTGCGCTCTACAGCCGTCATTTATAGTCGGATTTTCTTCAAATTTTCACAGATGGTACATCTTGAAACTAAGGTGTGCATATCCTGTCAGCTAACCGAAATTCCGAAAGACCGAAGTTCTGTGGCTTAAATAAGATTCGAACATAGGACCGAAAATTTCATTTTAGGATTAAAGAGATTCATGATGAGATAGAAAGTTGAAACTGACACAGTTTGCAGTTCTGCAGAATTTCTACATATATATTTTGAGTCGTCACGTCATAAGACGTCATGTGACGTCATAAGCATACTTCTTAATTTTCATTTTAGGGCAATGATTTCGACATGATGCCAGTTGTTCAGAATAATGAAAATTTCAGAGTTATGACAGTAAAG
This sequence comes from Solen grandis, assembly GCA_021229015.1. Lineage (NCBI taxonomy): Eukaryota > Metazoa > Mollusca > Bivalvia > Adapedonta > Solenidae > Solen > Solen grandis. The sequence goes on along the minus strand of CM037789.1, from coordinate 753,310 downwards.
AATGCGCTTTTGAACAAGAGCATCTTCAGCACCCTATGTCGTCATGTGACGTAAGAGCTAAAAATAGTGAAAAATGGTGTTCACGCTCTACAGCCGCCATTTATGGTTGGATTTTCTTCAAATTTTCACAGATGGTACATCTTGGAACTTAGGTTTGCATATCCTGTCAGCTTACCGAAATTCCGAAATACCGAAGTTCTGTGGCTGAAATAAGATTCGAACATAGGACCGAAAATTTCATTTTAGGATTAAAGAGCTTCAGGATGAGATAGAAAGTTGAAACTTACACAGTTTGCAGTTCTGCAGAATTTCTACATATATTTTGAGTCGTGACGTCATAGGACGTCATGTGACGTCATAAGCATACTTCTTAATTTTCATTTTAGGGCAATGATTTCAACATGATGCCAGTTGTTCAGAATAATGAAAATTACAGAGTTATGACAGTAAAGTATGCGCTTTTGAACAAAAGAATTTTCAGCACCCTTAGACGTCATGTGACGTCAGATCTAAAAGAAGTCCATAGGAAAAACAAGTAAAAGGTAGAGAATTTAATATATATTCTTTCTAACGGTATTAATCTTAATATTTTTCAATGTTAGCAGAAAGTCCTATCATTCGTATCAACGAATGAAATCTAGTTATTCTTTTTTTCTTCCTCTTATATTTGTGTTAATTTCGAGGTGTTGCCATTGACTCAGAACAATGAAAATTTTATGGCATATATTTCAAACCATGAGCTTTCGGATGCAATGAATTTTATATTCATACGACGTCATATCACGTCAGATTTGACGTCAGGTGAAAAAGTTTGTACGCGGTCTACAGCCATTATTTCTGGACCGATTTTCATCAAAATTTCACAGAATGTGTATGTTAGGCTCTAGTTGTGCATCCCTGTGTCCGTTTTTCAAAATTCGAAAAGTCCATGGTTCTATAGCGAATCCAAGATTCGAACCAAGGTCGTAAATTTTTAGATGCTTATAAAATATGTCCTATTTAAGATAGAAAGTTGATATTTAGTCATATATGACTTCAAGATGATTACTATAAATATTTAATTAAAAGTCGAAGGGCAATGAAAATTTAATGACACATGCTTCAAACGCTGAAATTTTGATTTCTATGATATTCATATGCCTATAAGTATATGACTTTGAAATATGCTACAAAAGTTTGTACGCGGTCTACAGCCATTGTTTGTGAACCGATTTTCATCAAATTTTCACAGATTGTGTATATTAAGTTTTAGTTGTGCATCCCGGTGTCCGTTTTTCAAAATTAAAACAAGGTCGTAAATTTTTAAATGCTTATAAAATCAGTCCTATTTAAGATAGAAAGTTGATATTTAGTCAGTATATAGATCTCTAGAAGTTTTAAACATTTTGTGAAAATAAATGTCATATGACGTCACGTGACGTCATTATATGATAATGTATTTCTAATATTAACAAGAATATTTCTATATATTGAAATTGTCGAAGGGCAATGAAAATTTAATGACACATGCTTCAAAAGCTGAAATTTTGATTTCTATGATATTCATATGCCTATGACGTCATATGACGTCACATTTGAAATATGCTACAAAAGTTTGTACGCGGTCTACAGCCATTGTTTGTGAACCGATTTTCATCAAATTTTCACAGATTGTGTATATTAAGTTCTAATTGTGCATCCCTGTGTCCGTTTTTCAAAATTCGAAAAGTCCATGGTTCTAAAGCGAATCCAATATTCGAACCAAGGTCGTAAATTTTTAAATGCTTATAAAATCAGCCCTTTTTAAGATAGAAAGTTGATATTTAGTCAGTATATAGATCTCTAGAAGGTTTAAACATTTTGTTAAAATAAATGTCATATGACGTCACGTGACGTCATTATATGATAATGTATTTCTAATATTAACAAGATTATTTCTATATGTTGAAATTGTCGAAGGGCAATAAAATTTAATGACACATGCTTCAAACGCTGAAATTTTGATTTCTATGATTTTCATATGCCTATGACGTCATATGACGTCACAATTGAAATATGCAACAAAAGTTGTACGCGGTCTACAGCCATTGTTTATGAACCGATTTTCATCAAATTTTCACAGAATGTGTATATTAGGTTCTAGTTGTGCATCTCTGTGTCCGTTTTTCAAAATTCGAAAAGTCCATGGTTCTATAGCGAATTCAAGATTCGAACCAAGGTCGTAAATTTTTAAATGCTTATAAAATCGGTCCTATTTGAGATAGAAGAGTGATATTTGGTCAGTATATAGGTCTCTGGGAGTCTTAAACATTTTGTGAAAATAAACGTCATATGACGTCATGTGACGTCATTATATGATAATGTATTTCTAATATTGACAAGAGTATTTCTATACGTTGAAATTGTCGAAGGACAATGAAAATTAAATGACAAATGATTCAGACGCTGAAATTTCGATTTCAATGATTTTCAGAAGCCTATGACGTCATATGAGGTCACATTTGAAATTGACTACGAAAGTTTGTACACGGTCCATAGCCATTATTAATGGGCCGATTTTTATCAAATTTTCACAGAATGTGTATATTACGTTTTTATTGTGTATACCGGTGTCCGTTTTTCAAAATTCGAAACGTCCAAGCATCTATGGCGGATCCAATATTCGAACCAAGGACGTCAATTTTTAAATGCTTATAAAAACTGTCCTATTTGAGATAGAAAGTTGAAATTTTGTCAGTATATGTCTCTAGAAGTTTTAAATATTATGTGAAAATAAATGTCATATGACGTCACGTGACGTCATTTTATTTTATTATTATTCTTTTCTTCTTCCTAACTAAACACTTATTTTGATATGTTGCAATAGTCCTAGGACCATGAAATTTTTATGGGTTATTATTCACGTGAGGAAATTTTGTTTTCAATGATTGTCAGCAGCCTATGACGTCACATGACGTCACAGCTAAAAATAGTAAAAAATGGTGTTTGCGCTCTGCAGCCGTCATTTATAGTCGGGTTTTCTTCAAATTTTCACAGATGGTACATCTTGAAACTAAGGTGTGCATATCCTGTCAACTAACCGAAATTCCAAAAGACCGAAGTTCTGTGGCTGAAATAAGATTCGAACATAGGACCGAAAATTTCATTTTAGGAATTAAGAGCTTCAGGATGAGATAGAAAGTTGAAACTTACACAGTTTGCTGTTCTGTGGAATTTCTACATATATTTTGATTCCTGACGTCATATGACGTCATGTGACGTTATGAGCATACTTCTTAATTTTTATTTTAGGACAATGATTTCGACATGATGCCAGTTGTTCAGAATAATGAAAATTTCAGATTTATGACAGTAAATTATGCGCTTTTGAACAAATGCATCTTCAGCACATTCTGTCGACACATGACGTCAGAGCTAAAAATAGTGAAAAATGGTTTTCACGCTCTACAGCGGCCACTTATGGTCGGATTTTCTTCAAATTTTCACAGATGGTACATCTTGAAACTAAGGTGTGCATATCCTGCCAGCTAACCGAATTTCCGAAAGAGCGAAGTTCTGTGGCTGAAATAAGATTCGAACATAGGACCGAAAATTTCATTTTAGCATTAAAGAGCTTCAGGCTGAGATAGAAAGTTGAAACTTACACAGTTTGCAGTTCTGCAGAATTTCTCAATATATTTTGAGTCGTGACGTCAAGTGACGTCATAAGCATACTTCTTAATTTTTATTTTAGGGCAATGATTTCGACATGATGCCAGTTGTTCAGAATAATGAAAATTTTAGAGTTATGACAGTAAGGTATGCGCTTTTGAACAAAAGCATCTTCAGCACACTATGACGTCATGTGACGTCAGAGCTAAAAATAGTGAAAAATGGTGTTCGCGCTCTACAGCGGCCATTTATGGTCGGATTTTCTTCTAATTTTCAAAGATGGTACACCTTGTAACTAAGGTGTACATATCATGCTAGCTTACCGAAATTCCGAAAAACCGAAGTTCTGTGGCTGAAGTAATATTCGAACATATGACCAAAAATTTCATTTTAGGATTGAAGAGCTTTAGGATGAGATAGAAAGTTGAAACTTACACAGTTTGCAGTTCTGCAGCATTTCTACAAATATTTTGAATCGTGACGTCAGAGGACGTCATAAGCATACCACCTATTTTTAATTTGGGGCAATGATTTCGACATGATGCCAGTTGTTCAGAATAATGAAATTTTCAGAGTTATTGCAGTAACGTATGCGCTTCTGAGCAACAGCATTTTCAGCACCCTATGACGTCACGTGACGTCAGAGCTAACAATAGTGAAAAATGGTGTTCACGCTCTACAGCCGCCATTTATGATCAGATTTTCTTCAAATTTTTACAGATGGTACATCTTGAAACTAAGGTGTGAATATTTTGTCAGCCAATCTTAATTCTGAAAAACCGAAGTATTGTGGCTGAAATAAGATTCGAACATAGGACCAAAAATTTCATTTTAGGGTTTAAGACTTTCGGGATGAGATAGAATGTTGAAACTTACACAGTTTGCAGTTCTGCAGAAACTTCTATCTCCTGCTTTTTTGCATTAGCACAGGTTGCAGAAAGTCCTATCATTCGTTTTGACGAATGACATCTAGTTTTTTTTTCTTCCTCTTATATTTGTGTTAATTTCGAGGTGTTGCCATTGACTCAAAACAATGAAAATTTTATGGCATATATTTCAAACCCTGAGCTTTCGGATGCAATGAATTTCATATTCATATGACGTCATATTACGTCAGATTCGACGTCAGATGAAAAAGTTTGTACGCGGTCTACAGCCATTATTTCTGGACCGATTTTCATCAAAATTTCACAGAATGTGTATGTTAGGCTCTTGTTGTGCCTTTTGGTGTCCGTGTTTCCAAATTCGAAAAGGCAAAGGTTTTATGGTGAATCCAAGATTCGAACTGATGACGTCAAATTTCAAATGCGTATAAAATCGCTTTCAGAAGAGCTAGAAAGCTGATATTTGGACTGAAAATTATTCTCTAGATCTTCTTGATATACTGAAAAGATGAACGCCATATGACGTCACATGACGTCAAAATGCTAATAAAACTTTCGTATTAAAACTTAACGGTTTTTAAGCCCTGTAGGCTTTATTTTTTGTATGATTTGCTTGAAATTTTGTCTGAAGATGCAATATTAGATTCTATGGAGCCATGCTACTTCCGTTTCCGTAAAATCCCAAAGGTCAAGGTCATATATCAATTATCGGGTTTTTCTTCGGCCATAAATATCTCAAAAATGGTAAATATTCTATCGAGACACTATGCGTATAATTTGTAGTGCTTAGAAAGACCATTCAGATGATATTTAGTTTTTGATGATCGGGGTTGAATCGGTTGAGTTATGGCGGAAAAACGAAAATTTGGTAACCCTCAGTGTGTTTAACAGTTTATATCTCGAAAACCTTTGACTTTTGAAAATATGATGATGAATATTATTTGTAAAGCAATGTTCGTCCATTCTTATGATGCTTAAAGTTAAATGATTGACCTAAGATTCATGGAGTAATGGGAAAAAAACGAAATTCGTGCATATAGCTTTGGTGATTTTTTTTCATTTTTCAGGTGATTTAAGAGCTTGTATCTCAAAAAATATTAAAAATATTCCTATAGATAAAGCGTGTGAAATGTAGAAAATTTTAAGACGATTATTTTGGTACCTAAAGTTTTGAAATTGATCAAAGTATAAGGAAGTTACATCAAAAACAAAAAATTAAACATGTAGAATTTCAGCGATTTTGCCGTTATGTAAGAGTTTCACGGCTTATATCTTAAAACTCATATGGAATAAGTCAACACATTAAGCGAGAAAGATGTAGAGAATTTTAAGACGATTATTTTGGTAACTAAAGTTTTGCAATTGATCAAAGTATAAGGAAGTTACATCAAAAATACGAATTTAAACAAGTAGAATTTCAGCGATTTTGCCGCCATGTCAAAGTTTTACGGCTGATATCTTAAGAATCATTAGAAAAAAGTTTTTACATTAAGCATGTGAGATGTAGATGATTTTAAGACGATTATTTTGGCACCTATAGTTTTGAAATTGATAAAAAAAATAAGGAAATTACATAAAAAATACGAATTCATAGCCAATTGTAAGAATTTTCATAAAATATCCTACTTTCGCTTTCACCTTAATTGAAGCATTTTCGGAAAATGTAAGTTTACAGATATGTATTAGTCATATAAATTGAAAGAAAAAACTTTTTACTTATATCATATTGATATTTCTAGCTAAACAAGTGTACCGTTCCCGGTGGCCGAGTGGTTAGAGCGTCCGCCTCGGGAGCGGGAGGTCGTGGTTCGAAATACAATATTTCCAACAAATACCCATGTTAAACAATAAATTATGTATTTATTTAATTCTCACAAGTTATGCTTTTTTCCAGAAGTCGTTAGAATCGATGCATTCCGCCCTCATTCCACTGTTGCATTTTGTTATGACTGACGGCTACCATAATCGCTGGTTCCCCAATGTCATATTGTAATCATCACAGAAGCCGATAACCAATTCAATATGGTAGCAGCTAGTCATAACAAAATGCAACAGTGGAATGAGGGCGGAATGCATCGATACTAGCGCTTTCTAGAAAAAAGCATTACTTGTTAGAATTAAATAAATACATAATTTATTGTTTAATATGGGTATTTGTTGGAAATATTGTATTTCTGTGAAGTTGTCGTTGAAAAAAGCATTGACTGTGATATGCATTGCTTCGGTCACATCGTGTCCGAGTACAGTTTTGATTGAGTTTCGTGACTTGTATTGTCTTTGTAGTTTATCTTAGATAGAAAATCGACTCGGCAACAAAAAGGCCTATTGTTTCTGCGTTGAACAAGCCCAGCATATTTGAAATCGGTTAAAAAATTGTGTCAGATACGAAGCTCAGAATACGACCATGTCAGTTTTCCTATAGATTTTGAACGGAGAGTTACATACCTTTTCTTATTTTATG
>CM037789.1:696235-746235 GCA_021229015.1 Solen grandis | reverse complement strand
CAACCTTGTTTCGACCCACGCTTTTTCTCTGGTCTCTATGAATGCAATATGGCGGATGATGGCAGACAAATTGTCTTGACTTGTTGAAATATACTTTTCTGTGTATTACTGATGAGTCACTTAAATCATTTTCGACATTTAAAAAATAATTTGTGTTATATTTATATAACTTGAACAATGTTTTATGCCAATCTTTCATCTATATATCAAGTGATTCCCCTTTTGCGATTGGGATTGAACGTAGTACTTAAACAAAATTGTACACTGTAAAAAGGTACACTTTAATTTAGAGGAAATAATGGCTAAATGCTTCTTATTCAAGGGGTGAACCGCCGACCGAACAAATTTTGACCAGCAAGAGACATATTTTTCCCATTTGAAAGAAGAAAAATCTTCTCATCACTTTTTTTCCTCATCACTTAAATATTAATATAAAAAAGGGAACAGTTGTTTACACTACGGACGAAAGTTCATCTTTCTCAGCGTTTAAACGACGAGAGCAACTACACATGCGCAGAGGCTTACATTGGTAGGATTCACCAAAACCCGTGTATTGTCCTTCGGCGCAATTAAACCCACGTAGTAAAAGCAGTAATTGAATATGACCAAATGTTTGTAATATGAATATGCTACTACTTAATGTGGTTTTATTATTCTCGACACGTTATATTATATTCTCAACACTTCTATTGCAGATTGAGCATTTAATGTAATAAAGACTTACCATCCTACTTTCACTTTCATATATAGGTTTGGGAAACGCTGTCAGGTTAATGTAATTTGCAGATAAGTTTTCTTTCTCTCAAAATGTCATATAAAATGCCAAAATGACATTCATTGGTATATTAAAATTGACAACAACTAAATAGCGTGTTAAATCATTTTATTATGTTCCTTATTCATTCCAATGCAATCACCAACGCAAGAGATCTTAGTGGTGCAGCCATGTTATACCCATGATCCTTTAAGCGTTTTTCTACACAGGTCATTCAGACCGGTGTTGACACATTGCTTTATCTTAAAGGCATCCAAAATCAAAATAACCTTTGTTGATCCCTCCCCCCAAAGTTTAGGCATTGAAAATTGGTATGTGTGGAATGTGGCTCCCTACTGATTCAATGCTGGCTCTTATCTCTCTCATCTGTCTGGACCCAGCAGGTGGCTAAAAGGGCATGGGGGTTTGGGTGGGAGGGTCATAAAGATCAGTCACAATTAGTACTCAAGTTATTGCCAAATTAAGTGATTTGCCAGCTGTGATTTTTCTAATTAAAGATGTGATATTTATACACCTTTATTGATGTTGTCATTTCAAATGAAATTATCGTAATGAATACAATAATTATTTTGAGATTACTATAATTACGTTTTATTAGTACGCATGACAAAACAGGTGAATTGTTTTTTCAAAGGATGAATTAATTCGAATGACATTTGAAACTTGCTCTCTCTATTATACGGTGAGCATTTCTTTTCTTCCTGTTATTCTTTAGGTCTTTGCATGAACTATGTCAAGACTGGACTAAAGTACAACGATATTTTGAAGAAAAAAAAATCCCCATGATGTATTTAAAATTACCTAAGTAAAATAAAATCTGTTCCGATCAGTATTTCTGATTAGAGAAATAGAATCTTAAAGGATTAAAGACTAAAAGGTTCTGAAAACAATTTATTGTTCAGCATGTCTATAAATCCATTCATCATGTATACAAAAGTAAGTAACTTCACCATATTAACCAACATTCTATTCCCTTTTGGATTTATGAACTGTTTATACTATTTACAAATGTATATTCGGGCCATTTTCAATTTATGAATTGAAAATGCAACTGACCATTTCTAATTGCAGAATTTATAACAAAGTGGGTATTAATTATGAAAATCTTTTTTGGCAGTGTAAATAATTGTTAATACATGATAAAGATAATTTCTATTACCGGCATCATTTAATTGCTGTTGTCTTTTCTCTCATTTATATAATATATTTCACATCTCAAAAAGTTGCACAAGTCTAGTATAATGCAGTTTAATGGAGAAATTTAATATAAAAATTGATTGAGTAATAGGATAGGTTGAGACTAATATGATAAAAACAGAGAAATGATTGCAAACGTAGAAAGTAAAAAAGTTATGGTGTAGCACATTGTGAAAATCTTCAATAAATTGGTAAAATATGTTTTAAAAGAATTTCGTTCCTATATCTGCCCATATCTCTATGAAGATAAGTTGAATTGTCTTCATTTTTTTTTGAAGTGTAAGATGATTATGCATCAGAGCTATAAATATTGTTGTTGTTGTATATTGTCAATCTGTACTACTGTTAAAATTTACTTGAATTATTGAACAATTTTGATCTTTGTTTATACTATAGTAAACACCAGTAATGCAACAGAAACAAACATTGCAAAATGATTAAAATTTATGTTCATTTATCCCTTAATGGATGAATTCAACTGTGACCAAAACTAAGAATCCATATGTTGGCAATGAGTCAATGTGATCGAAGCGTTACATACATACTGATTGGTTTATTTGATAATCCCCACTGTGAGCTCACAGCAGGGTCACATTCTTATCTCCTTCTTATTTTATTTAAGGGGGTGGGGGTCAACAAAACAGGGCATTTTGACTTGACTTTTTGAGTTTTCCGTCGCTTCGACATTATTTCAGTCTTATAGCGACGTCCAGCTAACTACAGGTGAAGGATGACCCCTAATGCACGGAGGCATCCGGGTAGAACCACCGACCCACAGCATGCCAGGTGTAAGGCTTCTTCACATGAAAATCCGAATGACCCTGCCTATTTTGAATGCCTTTTAAATAAGAAAGAAAAAAGAAAGTGACCCTGCTGTGAGCTCACATTGGGGATCCCCAATACATCACTTCACTTTTAAATGTGTTGATCCTGAAAAAATCATAATAATTAACTCAAAGTTCATGAAGCTACAGCGCGTTTCAATATCGTTAAAAGTACACTGTTCGTTTCCCTGCCATAAATCAACCGATTCAATCCCGATCTTCAAAAACTATATATCATCTGAAAGGTCTTTCAAAGCACTTCAATTAATACCCATAGTGTCTCAATAAAATTTATTGTTTAAGAAATGTTAAAGGCAGAATAAAAAACCGATAATTGACATATAACCTTGACCTTTGCGATTTTCCGTTTATGGAAGTGACTAATGACAATGAGATGCTATGTTGCACTTTCAGCGAAAAGTTGATGGAAATCGTTCAAACATTATAGAGTACAGGGCTGAAAAACCATTTACTTTTGTTTAAGAATTGTTTTTATTACCATTACGTCAAATGACGTCATATAATGTCACATGTATCAGACCATAATTAAGACATAAAGGGGTACATCTTGTTACACTTTTAGATTTCTAGCTTGCATAGGAGCTACAAAATAATTAGATACATTTTAAGGTCCAAAGTTCGAAACTTAGTTTATCCACAGAACCTTGGTCTTTTCGAATCTGGTAAAACATACTTTCTGCAGACCGTTTAAAACTCAATCAACTGAAAATTATTATTACGGAATACGCAGAAAATATTAGGTATCAAGAATGTAACCTATACATTCTTTGAAATTTTTTCTAAAAATTAATCAATTTATAATGTTTGCAGATCGCTAAAAACTTTTTGATCCGACGTCTATTCTGATGTCATATGGATGTGAATATAATTGCATATAAAAATTCAGCATATTCAATATATGCCATATTTTTTTTGTAATTCTGGACCACTGGGATCACACTGAATTTATTGCACGAGAGGTGACAACAAATAATAACCCCATGATGCCAAATGACGTCCGGCCTATGGAAATCTGAAGAAAACCTTTAAATTTACAATATGTGTGAATTTCAGCTTTTTATCTCATATGGAGTACTCAATCTGACTAAAGTCATCTCCTATATATACGCTACGCTACATAAGATTGTAGGAAGATCGAGTACTATAGTCAGATTGTACTAAATTTAATTTCGAGGTCATATTTTTTTTAAACTTGGTTTTACCACAGAACCCCGGTCTTTTCAATATTTTGAAAACGAAAGTAAGGATGCACAACAAAAGCTTAACTTATACCCTCTGTGAATTTATTAGAAAATCCATTCAAAAATAAATTCTGCAGAGCGCGTACAAACGTTTTAATTGACGTCAAATCTAGCTTCTATGATGTCATATGATGTGCTATGAATTTGAAAATCTTTGCATTCCAAAGACATGGTCTTAAATATTTGCCATACAATTTTCACTGTTCTGGGCCATTGCCAATTACATTTTCCGAAAATGTTTAAAATTATGTAAAAGTGAAAGTAGGGTGTTTTCTATTTTCTTAAATGCTTAACTTCAGGTGTAGCAATCCCACGTGACCAGGACGTCACCAAAGGCATCAAAACCAAGACAAACCGCCAACTTTTGTCTCCGCTTAACCATAGAAAAGTACCCGTAAGTAGAATAGGTTAGTTCATAGTTGCCTTTAAATACACTATATACCCAGTCAGCAGAAGTTATCGGGCCAATATAGCACTGATATCGGCACCTATATCTGCACTGTGTGTGATTAATACCTCCGCAAAATGCTTTGATACAGAAGCCAGACTCCAGGCGGAGCATAGATAAGAACCTGTTTACATAGAATATTATATATGATAGCAATCAATAAGTAAGTAAAGTCATTTTTAAAGTAGATAGAGAATTAGTTATGGTTGTTTGGCACAGCAGTATAAAAGTGTAGTTACAGTTCTTAGACATTGCACTTCTCCTAGTCGCAATCTGTTTACATTTTAGGTTTCAAATAAATACCATGTATAATATTCAAGTTAATTTCGAGACAAGAAAAAAAAGTTATTTAACAAAGGGAGATAATTAAAAATGGGACCAGGTAGAGTTACAGTTCTTGGAAACTGCACTTTTCCTAGTTGCCATCAGATTCTAGTTACATTTAAAATTTCAAGTCAGCACATTGTATAATATTTGAGTAATGTTCCAGACAAGAATAACAAAATTAACTACAGAGAGATAATGCAAATATGGAACCAGGGCAATAATCCTGCGATCCTTGAGACAATTCAAGTGAACTTTATGACACGCACCTATCCACCTGATTACCATTTTACACACAAAATTTGAACCAAGTCGGTTAAGAAATGTAGTTCGCGTCACAAGATATTTAAAGTCAAATCAGGGGCAATAACTCCGTAATCCTTGTAGGAACGTGGTAATTCAAGTACATGTGTACGTAAATATATAAAACACTAAGTTACATGTAATTCAGATCTCTCTCGAGGACGCACACTTTAAAAATTAAAATTATGTGTCTCGTCGGACGCATGCAAATTTGATACATTGAAACTCAAATTATCATGGTTAATGATTTGTCTGCACCGTTTAATCAGTTCAACTTCATAATGGTTAATAGTATAGGGTTTTCCCCATTGCGACGAGCCTGTTGATGTGCAACATGCTTTGATTTTGGCGACATATCATAATCCCTTCTGGGACCCATGTTTACGTGCACTGAAATACACGCGTGTGTATATATTCTCCAAATCACATGTCACAGATTGACAGATCAACCAATGGCGTGTTGAATTTTATCACAGCATCCATGCATCTTTAATTCTTAACCATGATGCGCCACGTTTGTGTTGATAATAATTATGGATTAATTTTACCAAAAGAATGATAGCACTGATAACAGCATTAATATTAAAAAAATGTCCAAGAAAGTCATTAAGAAAGATGAAAATTAATTGGCCTGGAATGATCACAATTTTGTCAAACGCGAAAGGTAGCTAGTAAATAAAGAAAATAAAACAATGGATTTACTTCCCAGAGCAAAACTATGTATTTTTTTGTCTCAACGTCTGTAAATTGGGTCATCGTGTTTATATGATTGAAATCCTTCGCTATTATATAATCTTAACGGAGCTGTATTTCAATAGAGATTTGACTGTTTCGTTACATTTTGGAGTATACTTAGTTCTTGTAAATTTTAACACCAATGAACTAGCAGTATAATTGGACATTTGTTAAGAAAAGATGACCTGTAATTTGAGGGTTGTCGCATTACGACAGAATATGTTCAAAATCAAAACCTACAAGATAAAAAAAAAGAAAAAAGAGCAAGGCTGTTTTAGGTTAAATTGACATTATCTCAAATTGCCTTCACACACCATCTTTCCAACATCCGTTCAGCATTTCTGTTTTTCCTATTTTTTGATTAACAAAAATAAATAAATTAAAAAAAAATAATTTTACCACAGGCATATAAGAAAAAAGTGCATTCAGGTTTTGAAAGTTTATTTTGCAATTTATATGACTAATACATATTTGTAAAATTACATTTTCCGAAAATGCTTCAATTATGGTGAAAGCGAAAGTAGGATATTTTCTGAAAATTCTTACAATTGGGTTTAAATTCGTATTTTTGCTGTAACTTCCTGATACTTTAATCAATTTCAAAACTCTAGGTACCAAAATAATTGTCTTAAAAGTCTCTACATCTCACTTGCTTAATGTGTGCACTTATTTTCAATGATTTTTAAGATATTAGCTGTTAAACTTGACATAACGGCAAATCGCTGAAATTTTACATATTTAAATTCGTATTTTTAATGTAACTTCCTTATACTTTGATCAATTTCAAAACTTTAGGTATCAAAAAAAAATTGTCTCAAAATTCTCTTCATCTCACTCTGTTAATGTGTGGACTTATTTCCAATGATTCTTAAGATATAAGCCGTTAAACTCTGACAAAACGGCAAAATCGCTGAAAGTCTACATATTTAAATTCTTATTTTTGATGTAACCGCCTCATACTTTGATCAATTTCAAAACTTTAGATACCAAAATAATCGTCATAAAATTCTCTACATCTCACTTGCTTAATGTGTGGACTTACTTCCAACGATTCTTAGGATATAAGCCGTTAAACTCTGACATAACGGCAAAATCGCTGAAATTTTACATGTTTAAATTTTTATTTTTGACGTAACTTCCTTATACTTTGACTAATTTCAAAACTTTAGGTACCAAAATATTATTTATTGAGATAAAAGCTCTTAAAAATCGAAAAAAATTGCAAAAATCACCAAAGCTATATGCACGAATTTCTTTTTTTTCCCCATTACTCCATTCATCTGTGGCCAATCATTAAACTTTTAGCATCAAAAGAACGGCCAAACATTGCTTTACAAATAATATTCATCATCATATTTTCGAAAATCAAAGGTTTTCGAGATAAAAACTGTTAAACCTACTGAGGGTTACCAAATTTTTGTTTTTCCGCCATAACTCAACCGTTTTAACCCCGATCATCAAAAACTAAATATCATCTGCAAGGAAAAAAAGCTTCAGAGATTCTAAGGAAAACTTAGAGACTTATAATCTTTATAATTATCAGCTTTCTAGCTCGTCTGGAAACGATTTTATACGCATTTGAAATTTGACGTCAATGGTTCGAATTTGGATTCGCCATAGAACCATTGCCTTTTCGGACTTTGAAAAACGGACACGGGGATGCACAACTAGAGCGTAACATACACATTCTGTGAAATTTTGATGAAAATCGGCCAAGAAATAATGGCTGTAGACCGCGTCAAATCTGACGTTATATGACGTCATATGAATATGAAATTCATTGCAGCCGAAAGCTCATGGTTTGAAATATATGACATAAAATTTTCATTGTTCTGATTCAATGGCAACACATCGAAATTAACACAAATACAAGAGGAAGAAAAAAAGAATAATAAGAATAATAACTAGATTTCATTCGTTGATACGAATGATAGGACTTTCTGCTTAATTTGTCAAACGTATGAGCTTTATATTGCATGGCAAAATTAACTAAACATCAATTCTTATTTTGACATCACTTTCTTACAAGTTGACTTATTTCAGTAATCTAGATACCAAAAGAAATGCCTTTAAAATCCATTCAATTTGATTGCAATATATTTGGGTCTATCATTAAATAGCATAAACGAATTTTATTATTTGCATTACTCCATGATTTTTGGGTCAATCGTTAAACTTAAAACATCAAAAGAACGACCCAACATTGCTCTACAAATATAATTCATATTTTCGAAAAATCAAAATTTTTGAGATATAAACTGTTAAACGCATTGAGGCTAACTGAATTTTTATATTTCAGCCATAATTCAACTGATTCAACCCCGATCATCAAAAGCTGAAAGGTCTTTCAAAGCACTGAAAATTATATGCATAGTGTCTATATAGAATATTTATTGTTTTAGAGATATTTCAGGCCAAAGAAAAATATCGATAATTGAAATATGACCTTAACCGTTGCTTTCTTTGGAAACGGAAGTAGCATTATGCCATATCATCTAATGCTGCACCGTCAGTAAAAATTTCATGCAAATAAAGAAAAAAAATCAGGCCTATAGGCCGTAAAAACCGTTCAATTTCAGTAAAAAAAGTGTTTACGACACATGACGTCATATGACGCTCATCTTCTTATAAGTTAAAACATATGTAGAGACTTATATTCAGTCAAAATATTAGCTTTCTAACTCATCTGGAAGCGATGTTATGCGTATTTGAAATTTAACGATAATGGTTCGAATATTGAGTTCGCCATAGAACCTTTCCCTTTATGAATATGGAAAGACGGACATCTGGCTGCATAATTATAACGAAACTTACACATTCTGTGAAAATTGAATAAAAAACGGTCCGAAAAAAATGTATGTAGACCTCGAAAAATCTTTCGTAGACAACGTCATGTTTGACGTCATATGACGTTATAGGCATAAGACAATCAATGAAATGAAATAAACAATATCTGAAATATAAGCCATTAATTTTTCATGCCCCTGGGCCTTTTGCAACATATAGAAATAAACGCGTAGATAGTAGACATTCTTTTTTACCATATGACGTCATATGACGGCAAATGACGTTCTGTCTCACAGAATAAAAAGAAGTCATAAAGATTAATTTTCAGTTCAAATATCAGCTTTATAATACATTTGGAAGCGATGTTATGCGTATTGAAGATTTGACGTCAATGGTTCGAATCTTGGATTTGCTATGTAACCTTTGACTTTTCGATTTTGAACACCAGGATGCACAACTAAAGCATAACATGTACAATCTGTGAAATTCTGATGAAAATCGGTCAAAAAATAATAGCTGTAGACGGCGTACAATCTTTTCTGTCCTGACGTCAAATCGGACGTAATATAACATCACATGAATATGAAATTCAATGCATTCCAAAGCACATGATTTGACGCATATGCAATTACATTTCCATGGTCCTGGAAACTTTACAACATGTATAAATTTAGGCATAGATCTAAGAAATTCTTTTTTACCTTAAGACGTCATATGACGTCAAATTACATTCATCTTCTTAGAATGTAAAAGACATTTGGAGACTTATAATCTGTGCAAATATCAGCTTTCTAACTCATCAGGAAGCGATTTTATACGCATTTGAAATTTGACGTTAATGGTTCGAATATTGAATTCGCCATAAAATCTTTGCCTTTGCGAATTTGGAAAAAAGGACACCGGGATGCACAACTAGAGCGTAACATACACATTCTGTAAAAATTTGATGAAAATCGGTCCAGAAATAATGGCTGTAGCCCGCGTATAAATATTTATAGACGACGTCTAGTTTGACGTCAAAACACGTCATAAGCAAATGAAAATCATTGAAGCGCCAAATGTTAAATGTGAAACATAAGCCATTAAATTTTCATTGTGTCGTACAGTTGTAACATATAGTATTTAACACGTAAAAATTGAAAATTTCTTTTCACCTCATGACGTCATATGACGTCACATGACGTTTATCTTCTCAGAATATAAAGAAGACGTAGAGACTTTTATTCTGTCCAAATACCAGCTTTCTATCTCATCTGAAATCGTTTTTATTTGCATTTGAAATTTGACGTCAATGATTCGAATATTGGATTCGCCATAGAACCATTACCTTTTCGGATTTTGAAAAACGGACACCGGAAGGCACAACTAGAGCCTAATATACATATTCTGTGAAATTTTGATGAAAATCGGCCCAGAAATAATGGCTGTAGACCGTGTACAAGCTTTTTTAACTAAAGTCAAATCTGACGTTATATGACGTCATATGAATATGAAATTCATTGCTTTCGAAAGCACATGGTTTGAAATATTAGCCATAAAATTTTCATTGTTCTGGGCCAATGGCAACACATCGAAATTAACACAAATACAAGAGGAAGAAAAAAAGAATAAGAATAAGAACTAGATGTCATTCGTCTAAACGAATGATAGGACTTTCTGCAACCTGTGTTAATACAAAAAGCAGGAGATAGAAGTTTCATGTAATGACTCACCTCTGGTAGTATTTCATGTTCATGCTGAACAATTGACATTATATTCCGCGAAAAATAAGCGTTTAGTTACGAAGAAAAAAAAAAGTAGTAGTAGTATGCTTATGACGTCATATGACGTCACGACTCAAAATATATTAAGAAATTATGCAGAACTGCAAACTGTGTAAGTTTCAACTTTCTATCCCATCCCGAAGTTCTTTAACCCTTAAATGAAATTTTGGGTCCTATGTTCGAATCTTACTTCAGCCACAATACTTCGGTTTTTGGGAATTAAGGTTAGCTGACAAAATATTCACACCTTAGTTTCAAGATGTACCCTCTGTAAAATTTGAAGAAAATCTGATCATAAATGGCGGCTGTAGAGCGCGAACACCATTTTTCACTATTTTTAGCTATGGCGTCACGTGACGTCCTAGGGTGCTGAAAATGCTGTTGCTCAAAAGCGCATACTTTACTGCAATAACTCTGAAATTTTCATTATTCTAAACAACTGGCATCATGTCGAAATCATTGCCGCAAATTAAAATTAAGTGGTATGCTTATGACGTCCTATGACGTCACGATTCAAAATATTTGTAGAAATGCTGCAGAACTGCAAACTGTGTACGTTTCAACTTTCTATCTCATCCTGAAGCTCATTCAATCCTAAAATGAAATTTTTGGTCCTATGTTCGAATCTTACTTCAGCCACAGAACTTCGGTTTTTCGGAATTTCGGTAAGCTGGCAGGATATGCACACCTTAGTTTCAAGGTGTACCATCTGTGAAAATTTGAAGAAAATCCGACCATAAATGGCGGCTGTAGAGCGCGAACACCATTTTTCAATATTTTTAGCTCTGATGTCACATGACGTCATAGGGTGCTGAAAATGCTTTTGTTCAAAAGCGCAATCTTTACTGTCATATCTCTGAAATGTTCATTATTCTGAACAACTGGCATCATGTCGAAATCATTGCCCTAAAATGAAAATTAAGAAGTATGCTTCTGACGTCACATGGCGACATTTGACGTCAAGACTCAAAATACATTAAGAAATTATGCAGAACTGCAAACTGTGTAAGTTTCAACTTTCTACTCATCCTGAAGCTCTTTAATCCTAAAATGAAATTTTCGGTCCTATGTTCGAATCTTATTTCAGCCAAAGAACTTCAGAATTTCGGTTAGCTGACAGGATATTCACACCTTAGTTTCAAGATGTACCATCTGTGAAACTTTGAAGAAAATCCGACCATAAATGGCGGTTGTAGAGTGAAAACACCATTTTTTCACTATTTTTAGCAGTGACGTCATGTGATGTCATAGGGTGCTGAAAATCATTGAAATCAAAATTTCCTCACGTAACTAATAAGCCATAAAAATTTCATCGTCCTAGGAAAAATGATTTGACCAAACATTAAATCATTGTCAACACTTATTTAGTTTGTTTCTTTGCTTGTTTGTTGGGTTAAACGTCCCACCGACAGTATTTCAGTCATTTGGAGACGATGTCTACTTAATGCAGTTATAATGCTGCCACACTGTAGTATCACGCCGTAGAAATCTGGCATGATACCACACCCAGTCACATTATCCTGATACCGAGCCAACCAGTCCTGCAAACTACCTTTATATGCTGAGCGTCAAGCAAGTGAGCTATAACAGTACCATTTTTTACGACTTTGGTAACCACTCGGCCACCGGGAACGGTAGACTTGTTTAGCTAGTAATATCAATATGTTATAAGTAAAAAGTTTTTTTTTTCAATTTATATGACTACTACATATCTGTAAACTTACATTTTCCGAAAATGCTTCAATTAAGGTGAAAGCGAAAGTAGGATATTTCATGAAAATTCTTACAATTCGCTTTAATTTGTTTTTTTTTTTTTATGTAATTTCCTTATTTTTTTATCAATTTCAAAACACTAGTTGCCAAAATAATCGTCTTAAAATTCTCTACATCTCACTTGCTGAATGTAAGCACTTATTTCTAATGATTCTTAAAATATAAGCCGAACAACTCTGACATGACGGCAAAATCGCTGAAATTCTACATGTTCAAATTCTTATTTTCGATGTAACTTCCTTACACTTTGATTAATTTCATAATTTTAGGTACCAAAGAAATTGTCTTAAAGTTCTCTACATTTAACATGCTTTATCTATAGGAATATTTTTAATATTTTTTGAGATACAAGCTCTTAAAACTCCTGAAGTATGAAAAAATCACCCAAGTTATATGCACGAATTTAGTTTTTTCCCTATTACTCCATGAATCTTAGGTCAATCATTAAACTTTAAGCATCAAAAGAACGGCCAAACATTGCTCTACAAATAATATTCATCATCATATTTTCAAATGGTTACCAAATTTTCATTTTTCCGCCATATCTCGACCGATTCAACTCCGATCATCAAAAACTAAATATCATCTGAAAGGTCTTTCTAAGCACTACAAATTATACGCATAGTGTCTCGATAGAATATTTACCGTTTTTGAGATATTTAAGGCCGAAAAAAAAAACACGATAATTGATATATGACCTTGACCTTTGGGATTTTCCGGAAACGGAAGTGACATGGCTCCATAGAATCTAATACTGCATCTTCAGACAAAATTTCAAGCAATTCATACAAAAAATAAAGCCTACAGGGATCAAAATTCATTAAGTTTTAATACAAAAGTTTTAATAGCATTATGACGTCACATGACGTCATATGACGTCACCACTCAAAATATATGTAGAAATTCTGCAGAACTGCAAACTGTGTAAGTTTCAAATTTCTATCTCATCCTGAAGCTTTTTAATCCTAAAATGAAATTTTCGGTCCTATGTTCGAATCTTATTTCAGCCACAGAACTTCGGTCTTTCGAAATTTCTGTAAACTGACAGGGTATGTGTGCAGCCCCCCGTAATTGCCTTTTGGTTTTGGGCAGCCAGATAACCGGGTAGCATAATATAAATGACCATTCCATGCTTTTAGTCCTTTATTACGCCACAAAGTGGTAAATAACTGCAACATAAAAGTACAGAGAACGTATAAGTTCACCTTTACAGTACAAAATTACAAAAATAAATCCAGTAATCAACTCAACGAACAATGCCTTTCAGCTAATTGAACAGACATAATATCTTCTATGGAATAACGAGCAAAATAGCAATTTGCAAAGAGATGCTATTATTACTTATATTCATAAAATTGCTTTCACCATATTTTCATAACATAAAACATACATAATGATAACGCTGCATAATAACATACATTTCTAACTGACAAAGTGTGTTACACTTAATAATAAAATATCAGAAGTCTTTAACAAAATCAAATGTGTACGACATTTCCTAAGGACGAATAAGAGACCTCAAAATTCCTGGCTTTAATGTTAAATTCTACATAGTTAGCAAACATAATTAATAAAACATTATTTGAGTTACCATAAAACACAACAAACCATGGTCTACTTACACCATGAGGGGACCAAAATTGAAATGTTCTCCAACACGACCATGTGCTTCCACGCTTTGGCCCATGCTACCGGAAGAAAACAATTCAAGGGCGGTAAGTAGCGGTGACTATAAAATCAGAGTACTGACAGTACCGCACTGTACACATAGACTGGGGCAGCACACTCCCCACCTGATATCATAAATGATATCACTCTTTTACTAAATTACATTAAAAAAAAAAAAAAAAAAAAAAAAAAAATATTATAGTAACAAACACACAAAAGACAATGCATATGTTATTTCTGGTAATGCATTAACTCTTACAATGCTGAGCGCATTTGTGACTGCCTCAGCAACAAGTGCAGACTACGATCAGTCTGCACATCTCTGCAGTCTGATCACGGTCTGCATTGTCCGCCACTCAATTCAACAGATTTTCAGCAAGCACTTCATAAACAACCAGAATTTAGCATGGTAAGGGATCAAACGTCCTACTAAACTAAAATTGACCTGTAATTTCTTACACTGAAATCTATAACAGTATCATATACTAAAACAGTATATTACTAGTAACCTACTAAAAATAACTATTCCCTTTCTAATATCGGACAAGTAAAACCATATCTACAACTGGTCTCACTAATAAGCTTTGCTTGCCATCTTTCAGTACATGAATTTCAACCTTACGAATTCTGCCGTCCGAGCTGGGAAATACCCGCGACACTCTACCCATTGGCCAATAATTTCTGGAGACCTCTCTGTCCTTCAAAAGGACAACATCATTCACCTTAATTGGGTTCTGTTCATAATGCCATTTAGATCTTGATTGCAAAGACTGCAAAAAATCTCTTCTCCACTGTAACCAAAACTGATCAGCCAAATACTGAACACGTTTCCATTGATCTCTGTACATATTTTGAATTGACAAGTCTCCAAGAGGTTGCTGATCATGAACAAATTTCATATTAAGTAATGCAGATGGACTAAGCACCTCGGGCAATCTGGGTCGGAGGAAACTGGGACCAGAGGGCGAGCATTAATAATGGCACTAACTTCAGCCATAAAAGTGACCAAAACATCATGAGTTAAGTTGTGGGAGTTTGAGAGCATTGACTCCAATATGCGCCGTGCTACACCGATCATTCTCTCCCATGAACCCCCCATATGAGAACTATATGGTGAATTGAACAACCAAACACTACCCGAATTACGAAGAAAACTCTTAGACTTCTCATCCTCAACATTGATTGCTTCTGCATTTACGTGATCAGTAGCCCCCACAAAGTTTGTTCCTCTATCGGACCTAAACTGTATGACCTTGCCTCTAATGGCAATAAACCTCCTAAGGGCATTTATAAACGCAGAAGAGGACATTTCATCTACCACTTCAATATGTACAGCACGAATGGATAAACATGTGAACAAAACAGCCCAACGCTTAGCGGAAGCCTGAGATGCACGAGTTTTACGGGATACAACTTGCCATGGACCAAACACATCTACGCCTACATATGAAAATGGAGTTGTCTGCTCAATTCTGTCCATTGGTAAGTCGGACATCTTTTGAACTTCAAACTTGCCCCTAAGTTTCTTACACTGAACACAATTAAAGATCAGGGAAGAGATGGCCCTCTTTGCACCAATAACCCAGTAACCACCCTGTCTCAAAGCACCTGCCGTAAAGGAACGACCCTGATGATGCACTGATTCATGAAAATGTCTAATCAGAAGTTTAGTAACATGATGCTTTCCTGGTAAAATAACAGGATGCTTCTCCTGGTCAGTAAGATTACTATTGCGGAGACGTCCGCCTACACAAAGCAAACCATTTTCATCAATAAATGGATCTAAGGACACTAAGCGGCTATTTTCTTTGGAAGACCCTAATGAACGCAATGTGTCAATATCAGTCTGAAACGAATCATGCTGTACTTCTTGAATAACAAGGCACTTTGCTCTCCGAATGTTATCGGAAGACTTTGACTGCTCGCATATATGCCATCCCCTACATAACAAACCTCCCCTAAAGGACATGGCAACATGAATGAGTAATGCTACCACTACTATTAACTTGTCCCATGATGAAAAATACTCGAATCGGCTCGACCCCAGCCCATCTAATTTGACCAAATTGGTTGACATGGTAACTACATTTGTTCTAACTTCAGAATCCAGGTGTGGATCTAACACGGGAAAAAACTCAGGGTCATGCGTAACATGTTCCCGAAGGAAGGTTGGGCCCAAAAGCCAAGTGCTATCTATCAGCTTAAGTGGACCAACACCCCTAGAACCTATATCAGCAGGATTGCCAACTGTTGAAACATACTGCCACTGCTGTGGACTACTTACACATCTTATCTTCTGAATACGGTTGCTCACATATGTGTAAAACCTTCGAGACTGATTACAAATGTAACCTAGTACGACCCGACTATCTGTGTAAAACCTAGTACAACTGATCTCTATGTTAAGATTCTTGACAACTATCTGATACAGTTCTGTAGCTAGAACTGCCGCACATAGTTCCAAACGTGGGATAGTGTGACTGTGAAGTGGGGCAACCTTAGCCTTTCCCAGTATAAAAGTCTTATGCTTTATACCACAGCCAGAGACTCCCGAAAGAAACACCACTGCCGCAATGGCTTTCTCAGAGGCATCTGAGAATATGTGTAGCTCAAAATCAGACATTTCTGAGATAGACAATTTGAACAAATTTCTAGGAATCTTGATACACTGCAAATCACTGATACTGTCTAACCAATTTCTCCATCTAATCTCAACATCTGGGTGCAATGGGTCATCCCAATCTACTCCACTAGCTACTACATCCCTCAATATCAACCTACCCTCTATCACAATTGGCGCTAGAAAACCCAAGGGGTCAAAAATACTGTTAATTGTAGACAAAATGCCTCGTTTAGTAACTGGCCTATCTTGTACTTGAGAACTGAAAATGAAACAGTCCTGGCTAAGATTCCATTCCAGACCAGGCCTCGCTGAGTGGGAAGACTTTCATGGTCAAAATCTAGACAATTTAGGTTTGTAGCCAAATCTTCTCTAGGTAATCCTTTTAAGACCTCTAAGCTATTTGACATGATTTTGTGGAGACGCAAACCTGTAGTGGCCAGTGATTTCTGTGTACGTTGTAGCAAGTCTACAGCTTCTGCTACTGAAGGGCAAGAAGTAAGCCCATCATCAACATAAAAATCATTGGTCACAAAGTCACGAACATCAGACTCAGACTTCTCAACTGCCTTTCTAAGACCATATGTGGCAACTGCAGGGGACGGACTGTTGCCAAACACATGCCGGCACATTCTGTACTCTACCAGTGGTTTAGACAAGTCATTATCTTGAAACCATATGAACCGCAGATAATCTCGGTGACTCTCATTAACACCGAAACAATAGAACATTTGTTCTATGTCTGCTGCAAATGCTACAACATTTCGCCTAAAACGCATCAGAATGCCTAACAGACTGTTTGTAAGATTAGGACCTTGAAGCAATACTGAATTTAAAGACACACCTTCAAACTGGGCTGATGAATCAAAGACAACCCTCACTTTCCCAGGCTTCTTGGGATGATATACCCCAAATATAGGTAAATACCAGCATTCACCCTTTGGTGGATCAGGCGCAAATTCAGCATGGCCATTAGCAAACAATTTAGCCATAAAGTCAATAAAATGTTGCTTTTTTGTAGGATGCCTATTTAAGCTGATTTCCAGAATCTTGGCCCTTTTTAAAGCCTGGGCTCTATTGTTAGGTAACTTAGGCCGGGATGACTTAAATGGAAGAGGAGCAGTCCACTTATGGTTCCAATCCAGTACAAATTCATTGTCCATAATCGACAGGAAGTCTCTGTCTTCAACCGACAAAGATGGTTGATCATCCTGAGCATTAGTAGCAAAGACTGAATCATAGGTATATGTTACATCATCATTCAGCACAGCACTGCAAGGTTTAAACAATGTAAATCTACCATTATCTATCACATAAGTATTGTTACAATCACGTACACAATCATCAGTGTCTGCTAAACAACTATGTTCCTTGACATGAAACTTATTTGGACATGGTGGCAAAAGTGAAGCACGTCCGTCACCAACTACAAAAGTCTTGTTAACATTAACATGATCAATCAAGTGTAAATTACCAAGACACACTTCTCCAACTACGACCCAACCAAGGGGTAGCCGCTGTGCATATGGGGAACCTTTTTGACCTACCCGTTGCTCAAGCACATGATGAATATCTGGTATATCTCGCCCTAAAAGCAAAAGAATGTGATTATTGTCATCAATTTCTGGTATCTGATTAGCAATATCAGCTAAGTGTGGGTGACAGGCTGTAACACTTGGGGTTGGAATCTCATCCCGATTGCTGGGAATATCTGAACATTCTATCAATGTAGGAAGATCATAGCTCACACTCCCATCACAACATTCTATCACACAATCACTGACCTTGCGACCACTCCTAACAGAAATACCAGAGCATGAACTTAATGCATATTCATACAATTCAGAAGATACATCTAATTGACTAAATAATTCAGATTTGGCTAAAGATCTGTTACTCTGCTCATCTAGTATTGCGTAACATGTCAAAACATTGTCTGGGTAGTCCTTAAGGTACACTTTAACTAAAACAATTTTAGCACAAGACTTTCCACTACCCCGTATGTCAGTACACTTAGAATCAATGTGGTCAGGAACAACATTCGGCTGACTCTCCCCACCATTCCGGTCTGGTCTCTGAACGTGCATCAAGGAGTGATGACCTTTGCTTGGACAACGATTGCAGCTGACATGTGCCTTACACTCGCGTACCACATGATTTGGTGAAAAACATTTAAAACACAACTTGTTTTCACTAAGAAATTTACGTTTTCCTTCTATTGGCTTGAATTTGAAGACACGACATTCTTCCAATGAATGTGGAGCATTATGTATAGGACACATTGACTTTGCACTAGAATTAAATGACACCTTGACACTAGAAACACTTGACTCGCGATCGACCTCTGTTTTGCTCGTGGATAATAACCCTGGTCTGTAGCCTTTGTGATCCGTCCTGGCTGGTGCTGAACCTGGCCGTGAAATATTTGACTCGAAGTTAAAACTTGGATCATTGCATATCTTGCTGTACCTTTTCACAAATTCAGCAAAGATGCTAAATGGTGGAAATGTGACACCATGTGATTCTTTGTAGTTCGTAGCATGAGTAATCCATTTCCCCTGAAGACCATATGGTAACTTGGTAACTATGGGATTAATCCCAACAGATGAGTTGAAATATGACAACGTTGTTTCATACTGAGGGTCTTGCATAAGCCCTTCCAGTTCTGCCAATATATCTGAAAGATCATATAACCTAGCTGGGTCCCTTTGTGATAGCTTAGGAAATGAAGACAGCTTCTTAATTGTAGCACTGAACACACTTTCGGCTGCTCCAAACCGTTCATCTAGCCTGCTCCAGATCTGACGCAGCCCCTTTTCAGGATTATTAATGTATGCAGTTTTCAAACTTAAGGCATGCTTCTTTGAACTTGGACCTAACCATTTAATAAGAAGATCTATCTCTTCTGATGCCAACAATTTCATTTCTTTAGCCACAGTCATGAAACTGCCCTTCCAAGCTTGGTAATTTTCTGGTAAATCATTGAAATGGCTAATTCTTGATAACATTAAATCCTTTCTCAACAGAAATTGTGCAAAACTTTTACTATGATCTGAAGAATCTGACTTGTGTAAAGTTTCTTCAGTAACTACAAATTGTTCTGCAGAGATACGATCTTCGTCTTCTTTTTTGCCAAGTGTACTATAATTGTCAACATATTTCTGCACTCTTATCATAGGATCTTCCATTTTTTCTTCAACAAGGGAACCAGAAGTGTTACTTAACCTTTCTAAGACATTTGCCTCAGTAGCCAATGCTGCTGCTTCTTTCTTATGCTTTAATAAGTCAATCTCTGCATCCAACTCTGCCTGTCTTAAAGCCGCAGAAGTCTTTTCTTTACGTAAGTTTAGTTCTTGTTCTGCAAACTTAACCCTAACAGCTGCTGCCTCAGCTTCTGCTAGCTTTTTGTGAACAGCCTCCGAATGTCTACTCACATTAGATCTTGATGTATTTGTCATTAATTTCATTAAAATTTTTTCGGTGATCTAATATCATCTAAATAGTTTATAAATTCTGCATAAACTGCTTGAACAGATTTATATTCATCTTCAATATAGTCACGGGCCAGATTGAGTGCCGAAATGTTGCTACTTATTGAAACACCTGCTCCCTGATCAATAATGTTTTGTATATGAACTAGTCTTTCATGTAATTTCTTATGAAACTTCTCTACCTTTGCTTCATATGCCGCCATGGCCTTTATTGTCAACTGTCTAACTCGTTTCTGTGACATCAACTCTGTACGTCTCTGGTTTATTTACTATGCAGCCCCCCGTAATTGCCTTTTGGTTTTGGGCAGCCAGATAACCGGGTAGCATAATATAAATGACCATTCCATGCTTTTAGTCCTTTATTACGCCACAAAGTGGTAAATAACTGCAACATAAAAGTACAGAGAACGTATAAGTTCACCTTTACAGTACAAAATTACAAAAATAAATCCAGTAATCAACTCAACGAACAATGCCTTTCAGCTAATTGAACAGACATAATATCTTCTATGGAATAACGAGCAAAATAGCAATTTGCAAAGAGATGCTATTATTACTTATATTCATAAAATTGCTTTCACCATATTTTCATAACATAAAACATACATAATGATAACGCTGCATAATAACATACATTTCTAACTGACAAAGTGTGTTACACTTAATAATAAAATATCAGAAGTCTTTAACAAAATCAAATGTGTACGACATTTCCTAAGGACGAATAAGAGACCTCAAAATTCCTGGCTTTAATGTTAAATTCTACATAGTTAGCAAACATAATTAATAAAACATTATTTGAGTTACCATAAAACACAACAAACCATGGTCTACTTACACCATGAGGGGACCAAAATTGAAATGTTCTCCAACACGACCATGTGCTTCCACGCTTTGGCCCATGCTACCGGAAGAAAACAATTCAAGGGCGGTAAGTAGCGGTGACTATAAAATCAGAGTACTGACAGTACCGCACTGTACACATAGACTGGGGCAGCACAGTATGCACACCTTAGTTTCAAGATATACCATCTGTGAAAATTTGAATAAAATCCGGCCATAAATGGCAACTGTAGAGCGTGAACACCATTTTTCACTATTTAAAACTGTGACGTCACATAACGTCATAGGGTGCTGTAGATGCTTTTATTCAAAAGCGCATACTTAACTGTCATAACTCTGAAATTTTCATTATTCTGAACAACAGGCATCATGTCGAAATCATTGCCCTAATATGAAAATTAAGAAGTATGCCTATGACGTCACATGACGTCATATGACGTCACCACTCAAAATATTTGTAGAAATTCTGCAGAACTGCAAACTGTGCAACTTTCAACTTTCTATCTCATCCTGAAGCTCTTTAATCCTAAAATGAAATTTTCGGTCTTATGTTCGAATCTTATTTCAGCCACAGAACTTCGGTCTTTCGGAATTTCGGTTAGCTGACAGGATATGCACACCTTTGATTCAAGATGTACCATCTGTGAAAATTTGATGAAAATCCGACTATAAATGACGGCTGTAGAGCGCGAAAACCATTTTTCACTATTTGTAGCTGTGACGTCATGTGACGTCATAGGGTGCTGAAGATGCTTTTGTTCAAAAGCGCATACCTTACTGTCTTAATTCTGAAATTTTCAATATTCTGAACAACTGGCATCATGTCGAAATCATTGCCCTAAAATGAAAATTAAGAAGTATGCCTATGACGTCACATGACGTCATATGACGTCACCACTCAAAATATATGTAGGAATTCTGCAGAACTGCAAACTGTGCAACTTTCAACTTTCTATCTCATCCTGAAGCTCTTTAATCCTAAAATGAAATTTTCGGTCTTATGTTCGAATCTTATTTCAGCCACAGAACTTCGGTCTTTCGGAATTTCGGTTAGCTGACAGGATATGCACACCTTTGATTCAAGATGTACCATCTGTGAAAATTTGAAGAAAATCCGACCGTAAATGACGGCTGTAGAGCGCGAACACCATTTTTCACTATTTTTAGCTGTGACGTCATGTGACGTCATAGGGTGCTGAAAATCATTGAAATCAAAATTTCCTCACGTGACTAATATGCCATAAAAATATTATTGTCCTAGGACTATTGCAACATATAAAAATAAGCGTTTAGTTAGGAAGAAGAAAAGAATAATAATAATAAACATAACAAACCCAATAGGACTTTCTGCTTTAGGCAGAAAGTCCTAACTAGATTTCATTCGTTGATACGAATGATAGGACTTTCTGCTAAAATTGAAAAATATTAAGATTAATTCCGTGAGAAAGAATATATATTAAATTCTCTAACCTTTACTTTTTTTTTTTTTCGTATGGACTTCTTTTATCTTTGACGTCACATGACGTCATAGGGTGCTGAAAATTCTTTTGTTCTGAAGCGCATACTCTACTGTCGTAACTCTGAAATTTTCATTATTCTGAACAACTGGCATCATGTCAAAATCATTGCCTTAAAATGAAAATTAAGAAGTATGCTTATGACGTCATATGACGTCAAGACTCAAAATATATGTAGAAATTCTGCAGAACTGCAAACTGTGTAAGTTTCAACTTTCTATCTCATCCTGAAGCTCTTTAATCCTAAAATGAAATTTTCGGTCCTATGTTCGAATCTTATTTCAGCCACAGAACTTCGGTCTTTCGAAATTTCTGTTAACTGACAGGGTATGCACACCTTAGTTTCAAGATATACCATCTGTGAAGATTTGAATAAAATCCGGCCATAAATGGCAGCTGTAGAGCGTGAACACCATTTTTCACTATTTTAAACTGTGATGTCACATAACGTCATAGGGTGCTGAAGATGCTGTTATTCAAAAGCGCATACTTAACTGTCATAACTCTGAAATTTTCATTATTCTGAACAACAGGCATCATGTCGAAATCATTACCCTAAAATGAAAATTAAGAAGTATGCCTATGACGTCACATGACGTCATATGACGTCACCACTCAAAATATTTGTAGAAATTCTGCAGAACTGCAAACTGTGTAAGTTTCAACTTTCTATCTCATCCTGAAGCTCTTTAATCCTAAAATGAAATTTTCGGTCCTATGTTCGAATCTTATTTCAGCCACAGAACTTCGGTCTTTCGGAATTTCGGTTAGCTGACAGGATATGCACACCTTAGTTTCAAGATGTACCATCTGTGAAAATTTGATGAAAATCCGACTATAAATGACGGCTGTAGAGCGCGAACACCATTTTTCACTATTTTTAGCTGTGACGTCATGTGACGTCATAGGGTGCTGAAGATGTTTTTCTTTCAAAAGCACATACCTTACTGTCATAATTCTGAAATTTTCATTATTCTGAACAACTGGCATCATGTCGAAATCATTGCCCTAAAATGAAAATTAAGAAGTATGCCTATGACGTCACATGACGTCATATGACGTCACCACTCAAAATATATGTAGAAATTCTGCAGAACTGCAAACTGTGCAACTTTCAACTTTCTATCACATCCTGAAGCTCTTTAATCCTAAAATGAAATTTTCGGTCTTATGTTCGAATCTTATTTCAGCCACAGAACTTCGGTCTTTCGGAATTTCGGTTAGCTGACAGGATTTGCACACCTTTGATTCAAGATGTACCATCTGTGAAAATTTGAAGAAAATCCGACCGTAAATGACGGCTGTAGAGCGCGAACACCATTTTTCACTATTTTTAGCTGTGACGTCATTTGACGTCATAGGGTGCTGAAAATCATTGAAATCAAAATTTCCTCACGTGACTAATAAGCCATAAAAATTTCATCGTCCTAGGTCCATTGCAACATATAAAAATAAGCGTTTAGTTAGGAAGAAAAAAAGAATAATAATAATAACTAGATTTCATTCGTTGATACGAATGATAGGACTTTCTGCTAAAATTGAAAAATATTAAGATTAATTCCGTGTGAAAGAATATATATTAAATTCTCTAACCTTTACTTTTTTTTTTCGTATGGACTTCTTTTAGCTTTGACGTCACATGACGTCATAGGGTGCTGAAAATTCTTTTGTTCTGAAGCGCATACTCTACTGTCGTAACTCTGAAATTTTCATTATTCTGAACAACTGGCATCATGTCAAAATCATTGCCTTAAAATGAAAATTAAGAAGTATGCTTATGACGTCATATGACGTCAAGACTCAAAATATATGTAGAAATTCTGCAGAACTGCAAACTGTGTAAGTTTCAACTTTCTATCTCATCCTGAAGCTGCTTTAGGCAGAAAGTCCTAACTAGATTTCATTCGTTGATACGAATAATAGGACTTTCTGCTAACATTGAAAAATATAAAGATTAATGCCGTTAGAAAGAATACATATTAAATTCCCTACCTTTTACTTTTTTTTCGTATGGACTTCTCATGCATGAACTTTTTGAAATAAGACATATGGCAAAAATAAATAAATCTTTATTTTGATATCGCTTTCTTAAACTTTTCCAAAAATGGCCTGAAATTCCATTGTAGCATATTTGGGTCTAATTTTATAGGTATTCAAAATATAAACAATTAAACTTAAACCTCTTAATTCTGCATATCAAAATTCTTTTTTATTTTCGTGTACAGTCGCGGGAATGAAATAATAAATGCTACCATGCAATAGAATCGTCGACGCGTGTAACCTCTTGAGTAAAATTCAAATAATGCTTGTACATACGATCGAGACGACTGTATTACACAAAGTTACTAAATTTTGCGCTTTTAGCTAATGCCTAGGTCACACATTCAGGATTTTTACTGCCGTCCTTGATAGGACCATTCCCGATTAAAATGTGTCGAAAGTCTGATCAAGATCCTGTGATTCGTGGCTGGAAATTCAAACTTTTATTAAAATTTGTAAAAACATTTATTTAATCACGACAACAATCAGATATTGTTCAGGAGGCGTCCCGATCCAGCCGTTTCCAGCAGAATTCGTCCCGATTATCCCGTTCTCAATCCGATTCTGATCCGATACAGCAGAATCTGTCACGATAAAGTCACGATTGTAATCCGACTAGACAAAATCGGCTGAGTTTCCCGAATGTTACGGGACGCACCTAACTGTCAGGGGTGCTTGGTCGACCTCTCCGGACCATTCCCGATCCGTAGGACTCTGTTACGAACATATACGACTGCGTTCAGACAATGATAGGACATTGAGGATAGTAATCCGACTTTTTCGCTTTTCGTGTCGTAGCGCTGTCTGATCTCAAACGGGAGCCATAATCGGCACTGTGTGAACGCCGCATTACAGACAAATTAGCTTGCAGCGTCTTGAACAGATGACATGTGTTGATCATTTTGTTTCAAACGTCTACACTTATACACGCTCATGGTATCTCAAGCTGGCAATTAAATTACATTGTACTATAACATATATTTTCACGTAGTTTATCATTTATCATAAATTTGGAATATAGCTTGTACAACATTTATCGATAGATGCAACAATAAAGTCGGGAAATTGCAATGTTTCAACAACGGTCTAAATGACATGTGTCAAAACGCTCAAAGGATTATGGGTAACGCAATGCTGCAACTGATATTCATAAGTAACGTAAATAAAATGATTTGACAAAACATTAAATCATTGTCAACACTTGTTTAGTTTGTTTGTTTGTTTGTTTGTTGGGTTTAACGTCCCAACGACAGTATTTCAGTCATTTGGAGACGATGTCAAGCAAGGGAGCTATAACAGTACCATTTTTTACGACTTTGGTATCGAACCCACGACCTCCCGCTCCCGAGGCGGACGCTCTAAACACTCGGCCACCGGGAACGGTACACTTGTTTAGCTAGTAATATCAATATGATATAAGTAAAAAGTTTTTTTTTCAATTTATATGACTAATACATATCTGTAAACTTACATTTTCCGAAAACGCTTCAATTAAGGTGAAAGCGAAAGTAGGATATTTTATGAAAATTCTTACAATTGGCTTTAAATTCGTATTTTTTATGTAACTTCCTTATTTAATTTAAAATTCTCTACTCTTGCTTAATGTAAGCACTTATTTCTAATGATTCTTGAGATATAAGCCGTAAAACTCTGACATGACGGCAAAATCGCTGAAATTCTATATGTTTAAATAGTTATTTTTGATGTTACTTCCTTATAATTTGATTAATTTCAAAACTTTAGGTACCAAAACAATCGTCTGAAATTCTCTACATCTCCCTTGCTTAATGTGTTGACTTATTTCATATGGGTTTTAAGATATAAGCCGTGAAACTCTTACACAACGGCAAAATCGCTGAAATTATGCATGTTTAAATTCTTATTTTTGATGTAACCTCCTTATACTTTGATCAATTTCAAAACTTTAGGTACCAAAACAATCGTCTGAAATTCTCTACATCTCCCTTGCTTAATGTGTTGACTTATTTCATATGGGTTTTAAAATATAAGCCGTGAAACTCTTACATAATGGCAAAATCTCTAAAATTCTGCAGTTTAAATTCTTATTTTTGATGTAACTTCCTTATAATTGGATCAATTTCAAAACTTTAGGTACCAAAACAATCGTCTTAAAATTCTCTACATTTCACATGCTTTATCTATAGGAATATTTTTAATATTTTTTTAGATACAAGCTCTTAAACCTCTTCAAAAAAGAAAAAATCACCAAAGCTATATGCACGAATTTAGTTTTTTTCCCTATTACTCCATGAATCTTAGGTCAATCATTAAACTTTAAGCATCAAAAGAACGGCCAAACATTGCTCTACAAATAATATTCATCATCATATTTTCAAATGGTTACCAAATTTTCATTTTTCCGCCATATCTCGACCGATTCAACTCCGATCATCAAAAACTAAATATCATCTGAAAGGTCTTTCTAAGCACTACAAATTATACGCATAGTGTCTCGATAGAATATTTACCGTTTTTGAGATATTTAAGGCCGAAAAAAAAACACGATAATTGATATATGACCTTGACCTTTGGGATTTTCCGGAAACGGAAGTGACATGGCTCCATAGAATCTAATACTGCATCTTCAGACAAAATTTCAAGCAAATCATACAAAATATAAAGCCTATAGGGATTAAAAACCGTTAAGTTTTAATACGAAAGTTTTAATAGCATTATGACGTCATTTGGCGTTTATCTTTACAGAATTTAAAGAAGACATAGAGACTAATATTCAGTCCAAATCTCAGCTTTCTAGCTTTTCTGGAAGCGTTTTTATACGCATTTGAAATTTGACGTCATTAGTTCGAATCTTGGATTCGCTATAAAACATTTGCCTTTTCGAATTTGGAAAAACGGACACCGGGATGCACAACTAGAGCCTAATATACACATTCTGTGTAATTTTGATGAAAATCGGTTCACAAACAATGGCTGTAGACCGCGTACAAATTTTTGTAGCATATTTCAAATGTGACGTCATATGACGTCATAAGCATATGAAAATCATAGAAATCAAAATTTCCTCACGTGTCATTTTCACAATATCTAAATTTCACACTTAATATAGGGTTTCAAAGAAGCTTCTCAGTTATATATGTTTTAGTAATACAGTACAATGTTTCATCAGGAGAACAAAAGTGGAGGGAAAAATCGCAAGACTTGCAATCATGAGGTTGTGGGTTCGAATCCTGCCAGTGCTGGGATTATTTTGCGGTTCTTCACATTCCACATCTTTGGCACAAGTACTGATTAGTATCCAGGCAGCTTGCATCTTGTTTGATAAGTTTTGAGAACTAGTTTCACAATCATTTTAAGATAAATAAGTTAAACTAAAGAAAGAATAGCCAATTGTTTTCATTACAAGTTTTGATTCCCCTTTATACATGTCACTTATGTCTGTATAGTCTATCTGCATAGCTCAGTTGGTAGAGCAACTAGCTACAAATCACTTGTATGAACTCAAACATTGCATTTCATGTTCATTCATCTTACACCACTAAAAAAATAATGTTGGAAAACAATCACTGGCTTGTAGAATAGTTTGGTTATAAAACTCGTTCGATTCCACAAACTCTAGTTAGGGTGCTGACTGCTAGTAAGTAAACAATAGGAAAACCGGTATAAAATCAAGACAATTAATCAGTCGGAATATCGCAGTAATAGGATGTTTTGCTCTTTTTTTCAGAAAAAAGGTAAAGAAAAACCAGAAGCCTACAATAGTTAGTATGTCAGAGGACCAAATCAGACTGCTGAAATCGCTTTTAAAAATAAATGTAGATTAGCGTAAAGAACTGAGGCGTGAGGATTGTGAAAAATATATCTAAATACCTGTAGCTGAAAGATCTAACATGGACAAAAGTAAAAACAATGTCCATAATTGGATAAGCCAGGAAAAGAAGAATTTTAAAAGCATGTGTTGATACACCCAGTGTGTGTGTGTGTGTGTGTGTGATCCCTGTTTATTGCTATGAACTGATGTTCTTCAGATGTGAATGGGATGGAAGTTTATATCCTTGTTAGGTCATCTGCAAGAAACTATAGAAATGGAGTTTTCCAAATTCAGGCGATCTTAAAGACAACCAAAATGAATAACTGAAAAAACCTTCTTAAAATAAACCAAAAGACCTAAAGCTTAAATATTTTGAACCGTTGTCTAGTAATAGATCTCTACCAAAATTGTTCAAGTCCTGATCCCATGGTCAAAATTGACCCCACCCTAGGGGTACCAGTATTTTACGGAATAACTTAAAAATATTCTTTGAAACCACAAGTCCAAGATATTCTGCATGTAGCATTGCTTATCGCTACAATTTTTTCAAGTCATGACCCCTTGGTCAATATAACTTAGCATAGGTTTATCTTTGAAAACTAAAAAAAAAAAAAAAAAAAAAAAAAATGAAAATATTTGGCGCATAAAGCATATTGCCTAGTAAATCTCAGCCATGTTTGTTGATAACATGAGCCCGGGGAAAAAAATCTGGGTTAGATATAGGAAAAACTTAAAAAAATTATCTCCTCATGACTTCTAGGTCAAATTTAGTTGACACAACCTTGGGGTCAGTATATTTAATAAGGCCTTCAACTTGTCTGTAATTTTGGAAAATAGAAGTGTTACCGGGGTTAGAAATAACAAGTCCGGTTGCAGGTTCTAGTACTGTATATTTTCGTTTCAATATTCCATTTAACCTAAAATAATAATATTCATATTGATAATTTAGATAATATAGAATTTGCTTAATCAAATAAATCAAATAGAATTAACTTACCGGGCAGCTGACTTATATAAAAAAATAATTATATTTTCTGATGTAAAGTTATGAAACGTACATCTGCTCTCATAGAAAATTAAACCAGAATGAGAAATAAAGACTAGAAAGGAATTCTATATTTAAATTGTTATTGCTCTGTGTATTGATTTGAATTTATTGAAATAGCTGGATTTATTTATTTTGTTCTTTGAATTTCTAAATTATCAATATGATTATTATTATTTTAGGTTAAATGGAATATTGAAACGAAAATATACAGTACTAGAACCTGCAACCGGACTTGTTATTTCTAACCCCGGTAACAGTGGCGATCCCGGCATTTTCTTAACCGGGCAGTCGGTCAAGACAGAGAGAAGAGAGGTGAGATGGCTGCAGGAAGGGCTAACCTGACCTGATACATGATGGCGAGTGTCAACTTTGGATTGCTGTAAAGTGTGCACCACCCTTCGTGTTAGTGCCAGCTAGTGTTTCGTGTGCCGGCCAGTGGTAGTGTTTTTTTTTCCTTCTGTGTTGCTAGCAAAATTGTGAATACAGCGCTGTATGTTTTTTTTTTTCTGTTTTGGAATCACAGTGGTTGTTTTGTGTCTGTGCTTGATCTACGCGCGGATGGATAAACTTTGGAGGACTAGGAGTTCGCGATGGGAAGGAGCTTCACGTGGATGGAAGGATTGACATTTGGACCAAAAGGACTGTAAATTTATTTCCTTCTATTCAACTTTATCTTAATTTTTGTAATATTTATTCTATTTAAATACAAGAGGCATAATTATATACTTGATTAATTTACATTTTGTCAAATATTATTTTGAGGATTTTTGGAAATCCCATGGTTATTTTTAGGTTAGAAGGTGTTTTATAGTGGCGACGCCTATGCCGTCCTTCACCTTTAGTAAGGGGAGATAACTGCATTTTACTCTTGCACTTGTTCATTTTTCTATCATTCTTATATTGGTCTCCCTGAATATTTTTCTTTGTAAGTCAGCATATATTTTTTTGTTTTGATTTCATGAGAATTTGTATTATATATTTGCATATGTATGTAATTCATTGATGATGTAAACCAGGCAGTAACTTTTTGAAGTTTAAATACTTTTACAGTTAATTTTTGATTTACACATTTTTGAAATTAGGGTTATTATTTTTTTTTTAGTTAATTTGGGGTCTTTTCTATATTCTTTATATTTCCCTGTTTTCTTTACTAATGACTGATGTGTGTATGTGATTGAATAGTGTTGTACAATAATGAGAAAGAATATAGTGGTGAGTATATATGTGTGAACTGTGATTTTGTGTATTTTGTTACCTGCATGTGATCTTAAGTATTCTGTGACCTGTGATTTTGTCAGTTTGTGTTTAATTGTGGTGTATTTTTGCATAGTATCAATTTAAACCAGTTTCTGTTTCAGCTATACGAAATAGTGCCTTTGTTCAAATGGTATAATTATGTTTATACATGTTTAATAATTTTCATTTTCAGAAGCAGTATAGCGTTATTATCTTTTATTTTCAAATTGTATTGACCATTTGTTTGCGTTTAAATGTATTTACTTTTTAATCAGTGAATTTGTTTCAGCCCAGATTTTTGATTGTATGTATTAATCTGTTTTGTGTTTTCAGGGATGTTATTTCGACATTTTTGTTTCATGATGGCTACATCAAATCCGATTCATTCGACACCAGTGTCGAAGCTTCCTGATGAAAAGCTTTAGTAATCTGACACCAAAGGGACGTGGTTTTACACGTTTTTTTATCAAATGATCAGCAGAAAGATGTGTCCAGGGTATTTAATGTAACACCTTGCATTCCTAAATTTCCAGCTTTTTCAGGGGATGAACCTGTACCCAAAGGTGAATGCTCATATGTTGAATGGAGATACGAAGTTAAATGTTGTTTAAGTGACCCTGATCAGGCTGAACACAGTGTTTTGCAAGCTATTCGCAGGTCTATTCGTGGTACTGCCAGGAGGCTGATTATTCCTTTAGGTGAGACAGCTGACACGAATGATGTTCTCACGAAACTTGATGCCATGTTTGGTGATGTGTCAACCCATGGGATGGTTATCCAGGAGTTCTTTAATGCCAAGCAGTCAAATGGTGAGTCGGTAACCAATTTTGCTTGCAGGCTTGAAACTTTGTTGCAAACCGCCATTGATAACGAACATATTACTCCTGAATCTAAGAATGATCTCTTGAGACACAAATTTTGGACATCCCTATCCAATGATAAACTGAAATCCCAGACTCGTTATAAATATGATACCATCTCTGATTTTAATGCTCTTTTGCGTGAGATAAGGGTTGTTGAAAAGGAAATTTCCTTACATGCAGAGGGTAGTTCTTCCTCTAGGGAAGTTCATGCTACACCTCTGGGTGCTCACATGAGTCTTGAGGAGAGACTTGATAAAATGGAAAAGTCCCTCAATGATGAGATTTCTCGTGTTGAATCTCAGTTAGAGGCTAAATATGAGAGTAAGTTGGATGAGATATTGAGACGGTTAGATACGCCTGTAATTCATCCGAGCAAGTATGGCTTAGCCCGTCCTCAAGGTATTGCTAGACCAAAACAGTCCCATTATGGTGGTACTAGGGGTGGTTGGCAGGGTTCTGCCAGAGGTATGCAGTCTGGTCGAGGTCGTGGTTCTACCTCTTTTAGGCAAACCTACACTCAGCCAAAAGAGTAACCGCCTCAGTAGGGGGCCAGACTGAGGCTGGTGAAATTGAAGGTCCACCTACAGATTTATTGTCTAGACTAGTTGGGGAATCAAACCAAGCAACCATATTGATAAATGGTAAAGAGTTTGTCTGTCTGATAGATACTGGGTCGATGATTACAGTTATAAATGAAAGCTCTGTGAAGTCTTTGCCAGAGGTACCCAGCATTTTGCCTTTAGAAAACTTAGGCCTAGATATTTCATTAGCAGATAGTGCTAAACTTTAATATCTTGGATACATTGAATGTTCTATGTCTGTCCCATTTTCAGATTTTAAGATGGATGTTCCAGTTTTGGTGACCTCTGATAATGAGTTCTGTAAGTCATGTCCTATAATTGTAGGAACAAACATTATTAGGCTTTTTAGGGATTACTCTGAACCCTCTCATTTGCCAGCTGAGTGGGAAACTGCTGTCAATAGTTTGACATGTCAGTCTTTTTCGGCTAGGCTATATTGCAAAAAGTCTTTTAAACTTGCACCCAATCAGACATCAACTCTGACATGTGTTGTCAGGAATGTTGATCATAGTATTGAACAGGTGGTTACAGAAAATCCTGATAGTGGTAATCCTGGATATTTGGTTTGCCCACGGCTTGTTAAACTGAAGCAGTCTGGTTCATTTGCCAGAATTGCTGTCAGAGTCTGCAATATGACCGCAAAGCCAATAACCATAAGACCAAAGTCAACTGTTTGTCAGCTCACACAGGTTGATGTTCTGGACAGTTTGGCTTCTGAGTTGCCTTCATGCAAGCCTGTTGCCTCCGTGGCTGAAGACCTAGGTATAAACATCAATAAGGACAACCTCACTCC
This sequence comes from Solen grandis, assembly GCA_021229015.1. Taxonomy (NCBI): domain Eukaryota; kingdom Metazoa; phylum Mollusca; class Bivalvia; order Adapedonta; family Solenidae; genus Solen; species Solen grandis. The sequence continues at coordinate 713,554 of CM037789.1, read as the reverse complement.
TGAGCAGGTCCTTCGAGTTCATCAGATTTTTGGCAACTGGAAACATTTGTTTTCTACTGGCTTTGCAGACATTGGTTGCACTGATCTCCTTGAACACAAGATTGTGTTGGAGGATGACAGGCCATTCAAGCAACCATACAGAAAAATACCACCGGCTATGTATGAGGAGGTCCGGCAGCATATCAAGCAGATGCTTGACGCTGGGGTGATTAGGGAGTCAGACAGTCCATATTCCAGCAATGTAGTTCTTGTCAGAAAGAAAGACGGAAGTCTTCGTTTCTGCATTGACTGGAGACTGTTAAATTCTCGAACCAGGAAGGATGCTTATATGCTTCCCAGGTTCGATGACATTGTTGACTCTCTGGTTGGCTCCACAATGTTTTCTAAACTAGATCTCAGATCAGGTTATTGGAATGTCAAGATGGAGGAGGGTAGCATTCCCTTTACTGCATTCTCAGTAGGAAACCTAGGTTTCTACGAGTGGACGCGTATGGGCTTTGGCTTGACAAATGCCTGCGCTACGTTCCAGCGACTAGCTGAACGTACCATGGGAGAGCTCCACTTACGAGAATGCCTCGTCTTTATTGATGACATCTTGATATTTTCCAAAACCTTTGATGAACATGTCAGACGTTTGGAATCTGTTTTTTCCAAACTAGCTGAACATGGTCTCAAGTTGAAACCTTCCAAATGCGAGCTGTTTATGACCTCTGTCTCCTATTTAGGGCATATTTCAGCATCTGGTATACATACAGATCCTGAAAAGACCTCTGCCATTAAGAAGTGGCCTGTTCCTAAGAATGTTAAGGAACTGCGGCAATTCCTGGGCTTTGCTGGCTATTATCGACGCTTTGTTGAAAGTTATGCGGCTATAGTCAATCCTCTCAATGCACTGCTCCAGGAACACTGTCTTAATGGTCAAAAAGGCTCTAAGAAAAAGAGAAAGAACAGCCCTGTCAAGTGGTCTTGGGGTGAGGAGCAGCAAGCTACTTTTCAAACCCTCATTGAGAAGCTTTCAACTGCTCCGGTCTTGGCATTTGCTGACTACACCAAACCCTTCGTCCTTCACACCGACAGCTCAAGCACAGGTCTTGGTGCAGTCTTATACCAGAAGGATGGAGCTGGTACTGAAAGGGTAGTAGCTTATGCAAGTCGGAGTTTGAGACCCAGTGAGAAGCGTTATCCTGCTCACAAAGTGGAATTTCTTGCTCTCAAGTGGGCCATTACAGAAAAATTCAATGACTACCTCTGGGTAACACTTTTGAGGTAGTCACTGACAATAACCCACAGACTTATGTGCTGACCAGCGCCAAGTTGGATGCCACAGGTCATCGCTGGGTGGCAGCTCTGGCTAACTTCGATTTTTCAATCCGGTATCGGGCTGGAAAGTTGAATGCAGATGCTGATGGGCTCTCACGCATTCCAGTAATTTTTCCAGAAGCAGTACAAGCGGTCTGCACAGCCGCCACTGCTCGCACACCTTTAGCTATGTGTGTGTCTGCTGGTTGTTTGCCTCCTTCGGCCGAGGAGGTTGGGAACCAGTTTGACAGCTTCCAGAAGGTGGACTGGAAATTTGAGCAAGCACAGGACGAGGTATTGTCCAGGGTCTTGAGCCTTCTTCGTGGTGGTCTCCGCCCCAGGGAGGAGGAGCTCAGGTGTGAGCCTGGCAGTGTACAGCGATTCCTTCGGGAATGGAACCGTCTCACCATTGAGGCCGGGGTGCTGTACCGGACCACTACGCAAGATGGCCAGCCCTGTAGACAGTTAGTTTTACCCCTATCTTACAAGAAACTAGCCTTGAAGGGTGTACATGAGGATGTGGGGCATCCTGGCAAGGAAAAGACCCTATGGCTTGCAAGGCAACGGTTCTACTGGCCCGGACTAGAGAAAGAGGTCAATGCCAAAGTTGAATCTTGCGAGCGCTGCATTCACAGGAAAGCTCCCTCTCAAACCGCAGATTTGGTCAACATCAAGACATCTCGACCTATGGAGTTGGTTTGTGTTGACTTTCTAACTTTAGAAATGTCTAAGGGCGGCTATGAGAACATCCTGGTGATTACAGACAGCTTCACCAGGTACGCTCAAGCTGTTCCATGCAGGAACCAGACTGCACAAACCACTGCTAGGGCACTTTATGACCATTTCTTTCGGTATTACTCCTTCCCAGAAAAGCTGCACAGTGACCAGGGCAGAAACTTTGAGAGTAGGGTTATTTCAGAGCTTTGCAAAATAGCCAACACTGCAAAGACTCGAACTACACTCTATCATGCCCAGTCAAACCCCTCTGAGCGCTTTAACCAGACACTGTTAAAGATGCTTGGCACTTTGGAGGCCGAAAAGAAGCAGGATTGGAAATCCTATATTGCACCCCTTGTCCAGGCTTATAACGCCACAAGGAGTGATGCTACAGGGTTTTCTCCCCATTACTTGATGTTTGGCTGGCACCCCAGACTCGCAGTAGACGCATACTTGGGCACCGGTTGTAGGCTTCAACGCCAAGACCACCAGTCTTATGCTCAAAAGCTTAAGAGCAGGTTACAGTATGCCTACAAGTCATATGACGTGTACATTGGACAACGAGAGCAATTATGACTCTTGATTTTAGTCCGCCTTGTGGTGAATCATAAGCCTTAGTAGCTGCTAAGCTCAGTGTGTTGACAGAAAATGAATTCACACTTTGGCAAAGTACATTACAGCTCTTTGAGTAGTATCATTTGATGGCTTCTAAGGTCATATTCACATCAGCACAGTGGGAATTGAAAACGTGTGTAAAAACCTAGCAGACATGACTGAAGCATTTTAGAATAATATACTGTTAGCTCAGAATTAAATCATGGGTCATTTTTACTTAGAAATTAGGTTGAAGAAGTCTTTGCTGAAACTCTTGTTAATTTGTTGCTCTCTATGAACAGGTCCAAGTATTTGGTATTTTCATAGCTGTCATATTAAGTTTTATTTTTGTTATATCTACTCGTGGTAATGAATACTGAGGTGTCTGTTGTTTGCAATTGCCTATATTATACAAGGGTGTACTAAGAGGCACTTTGTGTTTTTGAAAAAGGCAAATTCTGGAATTTTGTGTTAGCAATGAAATAGGAATTGCAGTTTTTATTATGTTTATCAGCCTTCAAGAAGAGGGAATTCTTTGCGTTTTGTGTTAGCTAAAAATAGGCATTTCTCTTGTTGCTTAATTATTTGGTGATATTGTAAAGTACTTCAGTAGCATATTGTGTGATTTTAGCTCACCTGAGCACAACATGCTCAAGGTAATCTTTTGTGATCACTCTGTGTCCGTCCTCAAAAATTTCCTTTAAACCACCTAAACAGAATTTGGCACTTGGCAGGGATGATCCTTGGGTGAACCTTCACAAATGATGCTAAAATTAACTTGATCCATGTAGAACTCTGGTTGCCATGGCAATGAAAAAAAAAGAAAATCATAAAGATCATCTTCTTCAAAACTACTGACCAGATTTTAAAATGTTTTTGTATAGATGTCCATTGGCCTTGGGTAACTCTCTACTTAGATTGCTAAAATTATTTGGATCCGTTAAAAAACATGGCGGGCGGGGCTAATTTGCCTTAAATGGTTATAGTGAGACGTTTAAAAATTAAGAAGACATCTATTCCAAAGTACTTTCCAGATTTTAAAATGTTTTGGCATAGATATTCTATGGATAAACCTCAACCAAGATTGCCCCTTTAGAGCAGTGGTACTCAGGTGAGCGATAACGGGCCATAATGGCCCTCTTGTTTTTAAGTATCATCTTTGAAGAATGCTTATAGCTTCAACAAATCTGCAAAAAAAAGTGTGTTGTAGATTAGGCTCTATTTGCTTAAGCTTTAAATCTCTGTTATACAAAAAAAAAACACAAAAAAACTCCTTAATTTGAAAATAATAAAAAAGCAAACGTTTTTACATGTCATTGACTTAAAATGAAAAAAATATAAGTGCAAGAAGTGGAATTTGTTCATTGAGAATACCTTACAGGATTAGTCCATGTCGACTTGTGTCACTTATACTAGTATACCATATTTGTTTTTCAGAAATATGCATAATAGAAAATAAATCACTTGATTCATATTTCTGTGTTTTTGTGGTATTGACCTGAAGTTATAGTATCCCTGGCTCCAGCTTGCTTTCCTTTTCACTGTTAGCTTTTGACCAATAACTGTTCTAGTGTCAGTTTCCTTTTCCTTATTGATTCATATGCGGAAGCTGCTAGTTACTTGCTGTGGACAGTCTCCAGTGGATGAGTGGTTAGAGCATCTGCCTCTGGAGCAGGAGGTCATAGGTTTGTTCTCGGCTGGTTAAAAATGGTACTGATATAGCTCCTTTGCTCAGCATTTAAGGGTAGTTCCAGGACTGGTTGGCCTGGTGTCAGGATAATGTGACTTGGTGTGGTATAATGGTTACACCATGTCTCTAGTAGACATATTCTCCAAATGACTGAAATACTGTCGGTTGGTTGTTGAAACCAACAAACAAACTAACTTGCACTATACCAGATGAATTCACTCGTATGAATTTAGGTACACTTCAGTTATTCAAATGGTTCTCAATGATGTTTACACCATACAAACAAATAGGATCCCCCCATACTTTGTGTACTAGTTGTTGTCGCTGCAACAGTTTTGGTCATAAAGAGATGTCCAGCTACTGGTGGAGGAAGACCCCGTAGAACTACCAACATGAATTTGAATATTCAGTATCACTATTGAGAGGTAGTATGCAATGAAGTGCACAGAATTGAATGTACCTCTCTATTTTTTACCTAATTAATATGCATACCTATGTATGCATGTATAGACCAGTGTGTGTGCATGAATGTACCTCTCTATTTTTTTTACCTAATAAATATGCATACCTATGTATACATGTATAGACCAGTGTGCGTGCATGAAAGTACCTCTATATTTTTTTACCTAATTAATAGTGTTTGTGTGCATGAATGTACCTCTCTATTTGTTTTACCAAATGTTTGTGTGCATGAATGTACCTCCCTATTTTATTTACCTTGTGTGTGTGTGCATGAATGTACTTCTTTATTTTTTTTACCTAATCAATAGTGTGTGTGCATGAATGTACCTCTCTATTTTTTTACCTTTTAAATGTGTGTGTGCATGAATGTACCTCTTTATTTGTTTACCTAATCGGGATCGAATCCCGGTAGAGTCATTCTGATTTTCATGTGAGGAAGCCTTCAAGCTGCTTGCGGTAGGTCTGTGGTTCTACCTGGGTGCCTCCTTACATTCGGGGTCTTCCTCCAATTGTAATTAGCTGGACGTCGCTATATGACTGAAATACTGTCGAAATGACGGTAATCTCAAATAGTCAATAGTCAAAAATATGCATGCCTCTCTATTATTTTTTACCTAATTAATATGCATACCTATGTATACACGTAGAGACCAGTGTGTGTGCATGAATGTACCTGTCTATGTTTTTTTACCTAATTAATATGCATACCTATGTATACATGTATAGACCAGTGTGTGTACTGTCCATATATGGACATATCCTCATTAATATGCATACCTCAGTGTGACTGTGAAAAGTTAAAGACAACAATTACTAACTTTTTTTTCCATTTTTAAAGTGATGAACAAAAAGCAGATATGAAATAATAAAGGTACGTGAAATTCTAGGCCGTTACCTATTATTAATTGGGTACCTCTTTACGGTTGCACTCATCTATATACCTCACTCGGTGATATAGACAAACCTGTGTGTGGGCTCGAATCCCACATGTGTAGGTGCGTGTGCAATCGAATCCCACATGAGCATTAAATTAATCTATTACCTAGTTTGTGATAGCACAGTGGTTCTATCTGAATGTCTCTGTCTATTCGATATCTTCATCCATCTATAACAATTTGATTATTTCTTTATGATCAAAACACTGTTGATGGGATGTTAAATTCTCAACAATGACGTAAAGAGTATCTTTACATTAAATTTTTTTTCTTTTTTTTTTGAAATTTTAAAGTAAAAAAATACCATTTTAACTTTTCTGTAAACGATATAGATACACACATCATAGAATTTATATATCACACATTAATAATTGAAAATGATATTCTATGTAATATATAAAAAAAAGTTTTCCTTAAATGTTTCTAAGGTATCAGTTTTACATAACCACTGTGTAATGCATGCTTTCGACTTCAGTGATGTTTTCCTGAAGGAGTAATATAACGATGCTTTATAGATTTCATATTCGAGTATATTTTTCAAAGATATGTATGGCTTTTCCAATAATTCGTCGTAATTAAAAGCACACTCTTCCTCTATTGTATTTTATTGAGTCTCTACACTCAGTTGTGGTAGTCTTAGATTTTAGCCACAGAAATTACCCTAAGGTTTATCCAACTATCTATGCGGTAAATAAAACATTCATAATTGAAAAATCAATCTCTCAAACACAGTTAACTTCTATTGTTAACACAGCTCTCACCCTTTCCAATAAAACCTTTTTAAATTAAAATATGAATGCCGTCACGCCTACTACACGTCCACTACATGGTGACTTCAATGAAAACCTTGTTAATTAACTTTACTGACACATCCACTTCTCTTTACGCAGTCATGCAGATGGTGATCAGACACGCCCTCACTATATAACTCTATATACCTTAAAAAAGATGGCGACTAGACACGCCCCTCTATATAACTGTATATTTCTCCAAAAACAAAATGGCCTCGAGAATCCTACTTTTACACTACTAGTATTTACGTTCGTCTTGCTGTCGCTTTACCCATTATTCTCTCAAATACCTTAAGATAGCTTTTTCAACAATAATTGAGTGATAAAACTGTTCATATTTAACCTATTCACAGCTTAATGAAAGGGAAAAAAATAACTTCATTCTCTTGTGTGGATCATGTCAAAGTCACTGAGTCGGTAATAAAAACAAGAGGGCCAAGATGGCCCTAAAGACGCTCACCTGAAAAAATTGCCTTCATTGCCTGTACAAGTTACTAAATTATAGCATAGTTGTACTGTCAGGATACATAATCTATGACATCATTTCAGTTCAATGAACAAAAAAGTGCCTGTGGTTAAAATTTGAAGTCATACTTGACTGAGAGATAGTATGGCTTTAACACACAAATTTAAACATTAAAAGGGACATAACTCCTGAACTGTGGCCTTTAGTGTGTAAACAAGATTTTTCTAAGATTTGACCTATTGACTTACTTTCGGTCCGGCCCGGCCCATTTTCGAACTGGTTCGAGATATCATCAAGACAAACATTCTGACCAAGTTTGAGGAAGATTGGATTAAAATTGTAGCCTCTAGTGTGTAAACAAGATTTTTCTAAGATTTGACCTACTGACCTACTTTTTCATCCAACCTGACCCATTTTCGAAAGGGTTCAAGATATCATCAAGACAAACTTTCTGACCAAGTTTGAGGAAGATTGGATCAAAATTGTGGCCTCTAATGTGTAAACATCAAAATTGTTGACGGACGACAAGATTTTTCTAAGATTTGACCTACTGACCTACTTTTGAATCCAACCTGACCAATTTTCGAAAGGGTTCAAGATATCATCAAGACAAACATTCTGACCAAGTTTGAGGAAGATTGGATCAAAATTGTGGCCTCTAGTGTGTAAACATCATTGTTGACGGACGACGGACGACGAACGACGGCAGACGGACAATCAAGTATCCCAAAAGCTCACCCTGAGCTATGCTCAGGTGAGCTAAAAACAAAACAACATTCGTTTTGTATACACATCAAACTATACAACGTGCACCTTATCTCATCACTTTATCTGATGAAACAATACCACACGATCAATGCTATTCTCACCCTTTCTTTATAAGCACTTACAACAACACCCACCGTCAATTAGAGAACAATAGAATGTTCACCTTATTATAAAGAGTCAATCAAGAACAATACAACATTCACCTAATCTGATCATGTCTGTTATAAACCTGTCAATCAACTACTGAGCCGCCAAACAAATATGGCGATTCTACTATATAACATATACAACCGCCAAACAAAATGGCCGCGAAACTACTATTTTTTCACTCCTCGCATCAGGAACCGTGACGGATCTTGCCGACCCATAAAAAGGCATGTATGTTAGCAGTTACACAAACTGCGACGTCCCCAGTCAGTTTGATATCCCCAATTGGAAGGTGTGTGTCCATATAACTGTCACAAATTTCAGCCAAATACATACATACACACACATCAACACGTGCAAAGCTGGAATGATTTGACACAAAAAGAGGTTAACGCACTATAGTTTGCCTTCGGACTGACAAATAGAAGATGGAATGAGAGTACCAATTTTATTACAAAACGGGTTGTGATTTTATAAATTGATAACATTCCGCTTTATAACTAATAAACTGTATTGGATTGTCATTCAGGCAAATCATCATTGCTAATTTATCAATTAAACTACTCTAAATTTAGACACGTCTGAAATATGTTAAACACTGATGACATCATGTTAACATGTTGAATATGAAATAGTTTTAAACGAAATCAGGTACTTCCTAGAAAATATAATGTACTTTTACCAGATATGGTAAGGTGGGACTCATAACTTTTTATATGAAGTCTGGGTTTTTAGACAGTTTCCAAAGCATTGAAAATAACACAAATGTTAATATATCGCAGTCTTTAAAGACAAATAAAATAATATGGAGAAAGAAACATTATTGTTCTGATATTAAGTTGGGATTGGATCAAGTTATCATTTCCTTGTGTAAAGGTGGACTCGACTGTTTACTTAAAGTATACAATAGATATTTCAAAAAGAACAAATACACTTATAATAGTGAAAAGACAAAAATATTGTTTTCAATGAATGTAAAAAAGGTCCTGTATTGCGTGTATGGAGCCTTGGTAAAATATTAATCAAGAAACAGAAATCGATACCCACATATTCATTCCATGTAATGAATATAAGGATCTGTCACCTAATATCAAAGGGACGTTTGACCTTTCACGAAATACATTATATAGTCTAATCGATTGTGGTGTTGACGGAATCGGTTTACATCCCCTTACTTCAAAACGTTTATATGAAAATGTTGTACTGTCAAAATCGTTGTATGGATGTAAATTGTGGAACGGTCTTACCAGCACACAACTTAAATCATTCCACAGACATTATACTAAATTTATGCAGTCGCTTCCACAGAGCTGTTGATCTTCTCTTGCATGTTTTAGTTCTTATCATATTGAATATAAAATAGACAAAAGAAAACTTATTTTCCTCAGTCAGATGTGTTATATCGTCCATGAAGGAACTATAAAGCCTTTATTTTTGCATAGAATGTCACATTATTGTGTCACCAGCTGTAAGCAGAGGTAACACATAGAGACCACTTTTCCGTCGTCTGTCTGTCCGTCGTCTGTCTGTCCGTCTTACTTTTTCCATCATGCTTTTTCCATCATGCTTTGATCATGCTATTGAGATGAAATTTCATTTATAGACAGAGCTTGACATGGAGAATTGTCATGCACAACTTTAGTATATCTTTTTTGAGTAATTCCCCTTTTCATTCAAACTCCTTTGTTTTGCACTGTCACACTTCTTTATTCCGCAGTAACTATATAAGGTATTGACTTGAAACTTCATATATGAATAGAATGTGACTAGGAAAAGTGCATTGACTAAGACACTAAGAACCATAACTATATCTGGCCCAATTTGGTATTATCTCCCCCCCCCCTTTTTTTTTTATTTAATTCCATTTTTGTCGGGAGCATAATTCATAAACTATACAAGGTATTGACTTGAATCTCAAAATATAAATAGAATGAGAGAAGCAAAGTTGCCAAGAACCGTAACTCTTCATGGACCTGTTTTTGAGTTTTCTCTCTTTTTTAAAATTTTACTATGAATTTCTGTCCAGAGAATAACTTATCTACTATATACTTGAAAACTATAAAAGCTATTGACTTGAAACTTCATATATATGTAGATGACAATTATCTCCCTTTACTTTATATATTTTTTTCGGGGGGTGGGGGTTAGCAAAGCTCTTAAGGATTTGAACCTTGAAACATTATATGATAGGAAGTAGGAGCAGTGCAGTCACAAGAACCGTAACCCTGCCTGGTCTGATTTTTAATTATCTCCCTTTATTTTATATGTCAATTTTTGTCAAGAACATAACTCCTGAACTATTCGAGGTATTGATTTGAAACTTAAAATATAAAAACATGTAGATAGTGAGTAGCAGATGTGTTATGATTATGAAACAGAACTCAGATGGGTTCTCCATTTCTATATGGAGTAAAGTCTATATACTTGACATACTTACTCCACTCGTGAATGACTTTCAGTTGACATCTGACAAGGGCATAGTGTTTTTTCTATCACATGCTTCAGCAGGTGACACATGTGAACACTATTGTATGAACAATCCAGCTAAATGTCTTGAGTTCTTCCAAGATCGGTAAATATGATTAACTACTTTTATTATTGATTACATTGATAATGGTATATTCCCAAACGTATGACACTGTAAAGGAAAGTCATCCTGAAGCCAAACTGTGATCACATTAGGAACATTACAGCTGATCATGGAGTGTATACTTTTGTCAATATTGAATACGTGTGTTTTTGCAGATAAGTCAAATACCTGGAGTATCTCCCTCACTGTAGATCAGGTCTCAGTAATTGCCAAAATTATATGGTCGAAAGTATCAGTATATTTGTCCACCGTTTCAGGGTTAACTGTTTTAAGTTCATACTCAGATAGTATGGTTAAATCATTACTACATAAATGAAAAAAGCAGATTGCACTAGATATGTATGTATACATAATGCACAACAATTGTATGTATGTGAATGTCAGTATTGCATGGCAACCCAGATAAGGAACCTGAAATCATGTTTGTCCTTTGTTGTATTATATAAATATGTATGTATGTACTAGTATGATATATTTTTTATCTCTCGACCATATCTATTTCATTAATCTCTTACCCCGGATTATGCTATAAATTGTATGTATATCAAAATTATTTATATATTCATGTTATATTCACTTGTTCATTTTCTGTGATTTGTATTTTCCACAGTACTACATGTAATTGAAATGCTCTATTTATAAGAAGGAATGAAATATTGAGTTGAAAATGTATGTCTGACTCTAACTAAATAGAGTTTCATTATTGTTGGTGTACAGTACCTGTAGCCTCTAATTTGTTTGGATACTACCCAGAACTCTAATTTGCGTAGCATAACTAAAATTCAAATATAACGTAGACATATTGAGAAAAAAAAACACAACAACAACAAAAAAACAAACAAGCAACAATATCTTATTGGGATAGACCAATTCCACATCAAGAAAAGCTATAGTCTTGTTAAACGATCAAGTGACTCTACCAATATGTCGGCAAGTTTGCCTTTATCAAGGCAACTTCTACATTGTAAATGTTTGTACAGCCGCCATATCGTTATGACCAAATGAGACTTAATTTGTTTATTTTATTGAAGTCTATCAATATCACATGTGTAAATAAACTTGTTTTAAAAAAGGTAATTTTAAGTATCCACAATATATTCAAGGCACGCACTTGAATAGTGAATAATATACCTGTACATACCTCACCAAGAGTTGGCGTTTCGCTACATAACAGATATCCCTTCAGTAAGCTCTTCATCTCATACGTTTCATGAACATCATCGAAGGGTATTGCTTTATCATCACAAAGCTGAATTGCCCTTTTTAGAGTCATGTTATCAATATTCTCTTCAGTCAAATATTCTTCACTACCACCTGTGCCCTCAGCCATTTTTACTATACTCTTTGTTATGGATACCGGGCAAAGCTATTTAAAGACCAAGGACTTGGTTTTAATGGAACGAAGGTTACAGGTATGCAAATCACGCATTTGTAGCATGCATACTTTTTACAGTTTACATGCTCAATCGGAGTTTACAAAATAACACTCATAGCATTTATATAGCATGTTAATATACATGTACCTGTAACTATTTCACATTCCAGTGGTATCTGAATTAACTAACATACATTTTATAACCTGTGTAATTTGGCTCAAAATATTAGGCATAGTTACATTACTGATTTACAAGGGCTTTTGATTTGATATGTACTATATAACGATACATATGTTGCAATAATAGGAATGAATATTTTATAAGTTGCGTTTAAGTTGCGCGTTTACACAAATATGGTTATTATCAATTATCAGAAGTTATTATTTCCTTGTAATTTTCTTATATGATGTCCAACTCAAAAAAGCAAGGTACCGTTAGAAAGGTCTTTAAATTCCCAACATTTCACATGCATTATATTGAGACCAGAAGTATACATAATAATGGTTCTGGACCACTTTAGAATGGCAAATGGATCCTTCCTCGTCATTTCCCGAAGTCCAGACCCACATCATCATTTCTTAGCGGTTTTAATGACAAACGGAGCCTTTCTAGTCAATTCTTACTATAGCGTATTTTTTGCCGGCGCAAATTTCGGCTACCAGGGCCCACCCCATTGGCGGGCCCCCCAGCCTGTGTGTACCCAGTGCGATAAATGGATTGATTACGGTACGATTACATATTGTTTTATTTTATACAGCTTTGTCCGAAATTGACTCTTGTAAGTAGAAGTCAGTTCAGTCTTAGCTATCCGATTAACCGTCGAGCAGATGATATACCTGTATAGCAAACGATATGTCTTTCTAAACTTTCCGAGCCTATTCGTGAACATTCTAGATGCTTCCACGCATGCGCAGTCACTAAAATTAACCACATCCTGTCCTCTGCGGTTTCGCGGACGAAAATTTTCTATCCGGACCGTTTGCGATTTTCAGGACAGACATTCTGCACCAGGACAACCCCAGGTACAACCAATTGATTATTTAGCGCACACACAGCGATCATTTTTAAGGGGAATGAGCACAGTGTATACTGGAGTAAACACAGTGTATTGACATTATCGTCTGCTAGAATTTATAACTACAGTCTAACCTCGCTATTCCGATAACCGTTGATCCGAAATCCTCTCTATTTCGATTTTTTTTTCGGTCCCGATTTTTCTCCTATAAAATTCAACTAAAATAAAATGTTTAATCCGATTTTCGCTATTTCGAAAAAAATCCTATTTCGAAGTATTTTTTCGGTCCCGAAATCGCAATTTATGCACATTTTTCAATTGTTAAATCGAAGTCAAATTTTCAGTCACTTTTCGTACTTACCCGGATGAAAAACAGACACGCTTATTTTGCGGCGTCGTTGTGAAAGTTCAGGTAGGTTTTTCACACCTTTTACAGGGGAGGGTACACTGTCGTGTGCCCGACTGGATATCTGGTTATTGCTAATTGATGCCTGAGGGGTTGATTAATACATCATAGTCAGGCGTCTGACACTGGGGAGGTGTGGGGGTAGGCTGTCGCGGGCCCAACCGGATATTATTGCTTATTGCTAATTGATGTACTGTATGACTGTTAGAGTAAATATCACGCGTCAGCAGAAAGTACCTGAGAATGTAGGTTTGAGTTATTGTTAAACTATGCATTTAAATAATCGGTGTTTGCCTTAATCGTCAATCATTGCCTGATTGCCTCTGCTTTCATGAAAGGAAAACTCTTGCAATTGTCAATGTCTGAAAAACCAAGTGAAATACCCGGTATATCCGGAGAAATAACTGGTTTTGAAGCATCCCATACTGTCCCAGTCGAGCAATCTAGAGAAGGGCCCGGTAACCAACCCGGGAGGATATCTGGATCGACACAGGGACGTAAAGAACGTTACGTAAACAGGAAGCACCTCAGTAGGACCAGTGCTATGCAGAGGGACATCACGTCTTTTTTCAAGAAGTGATGTGCTCTTCTTTCAGGAACAGTGCGAACTGTGTGCTAAAGTGTGTGCTATAATTATTTATTATTTTTTTCTTTTGTTGTTCTAGCTTTTGCATATACATGTGACAAAATAAACATCTGTTCTTATTTGTGTGTCTTGTATTTTGCTAATCTTACGGCGTAGTTGTTTTCATGACACTCACCGGTAAAATAGTAAACACCGATACATGTATGTCACCATAAAAGCATCGATTTTTAATCCGAATTATCGCTATATCGAAGTTTTCAGCTCGGTCCCAATGACTTCGGAATAGCGAGGTTGGACTGTATACAGGTATATCGGCTGCTACAAGAATGTTGAGGATTAGCTAAAAGACTTAGTCTAATTTTGTTTAAGTTTATTTTATTGATTTTTATCAAATATAATCAAAGAGTTGTTGTTGTGTAATCACTCACGCTTTATGAGTCATGTTATAGCAACCTCGTAAGATGCAAAGAGAAATAACTCTCTAACTTTCGAAAAGTATTAAACTATGATATTGTTACGGTCATTTTGATGAAATGGCGCAACAAAGAAAAGCCAGCAACAAACTAGTTAACTAAATATAGTTTAATTATAATCAAGTGACAAATATCAATATGAATATCACAACATACAGTGTCTTAAAATTATTATAACAAATTAGTTGATCCTTGTCTGATTGATAAAATTCAAATTTAACCTGAGCAATCCAATAGATATGTCCTTTATCCAAATGTAAGTTCGAAATTAATTTCACACTGTTGAATGACCCACACTTGATGAATTGCTGCCAAAAACAAGTCTGCTAAAACAAGTCTCCTCAACAAGTCTACTCTCCCTAAAATCCCCTTCATTATATATACTTGAGCAAAATATTCTAGAAACAACCATACTATTCTTAAAAATAATGTTCTAAAGTGTAAACATGTTACATAAGACTTCTAGAATTTTCCATCGAAAGAAAGTTCCAATAAACAAATATACCAGTAAACAAGTTATTTTTAGAACAGGGGTCGCCTTATAGATCACTCCAGAACAAAACTAGTAAACAAGTTATTCTTAGAATAGGGTTTTCCTTCTACAGTGTTGTGTATATATAACTAGGTTAGGTGCAATATGTAACAATATATCTTAGTTATCTTTCTTTACTATAGCGCATTTTTTTTTTGCGGAAGGTACCGCAAATTTCGGCTTCCCGCCCCACCCCAACAGCCGAGTAGCATAGGGAATAGCATTTCGTACCTGTGCTAACCCCAACAGAAGGGCCTGCAAAAATGTGGATGGCGAATTTCGGCTACCAAAATTCTCCATCCAAATATTCGCCCACCATCCTATTTATTTCTAAGTTGGGACCAGGGCCACCCCCGCCCATCTGCGTTGGCATGCTCTGCGGCCGATATGTCTAAGGTCTCCAAGCCTTGTCGAATACGGTGAACCCTCTTTTTGCCTATTCCATATTTTGTTTTTGCTGCGCGTACCCCGATCTCGCCCGAAGCAATGTGTCGAATGGCTTCCGCAGAAAGTTGCGCTTTCTTCGGCATTTTGGTGTATGTCTCTAGTTAGTGTGCCCTATCTGGCGTATGTCTCTAATTGGTGTCCCGTATGTTTGCCGGAGCTACCGCACATTTCGGCTACCAGGGGTCCCGGTGGTCCCGTATTTTTGCCGGAGCTACCGCAAGTTTCGACCCGCTCAATTTGCCGCACATTCGAACTTAATTTAGAGTAATAATTACCATAAGTATAGAACTATGGAGAACACGTGTTAATGGCTAGTGGTTTCTAAGTTTGAGAGATGCGGTAGGATGTGTGTAAACAACTTTTGCAGCAAACATATAGCGAATCTTGGGAAAGAACCACACCCTTGTAGGAAGTGTGGGAAGGGAACAAAATCTGAAACATGGCTTTGCAGCAAGGCCTGTGGATGTGATAATGTGGAGAAGGCTCTTAAGAGGGCAGAAACCAAGGCCAAGCGCAACTTTTCTTATGTAATGAGAGAACTCACTAGCAAGTCATTGTGGGGCAAAATCCTTATAGGGTTGAGATCTTCTACAACCTATTAGTCTAATTTTTATTTAGAGATACATGTATGTCCGAAACATAGTAGTCTACAACATATAATCGAATTTTCATTTAGAGAGACGTCCGAAACATAGTCACAAGTCGAATTTTTCATTTAGATAAATGTGTGAAATATAGTAAACGTAACGTTTGTTGTCGAATTTTCATTTAGAAATATATTCGAAACATAGCATGTAATCATATTTTGAGTATCATGGATAGTGCAGTAAAGCAGCTAAGCAATCTGCTTAGAGAAGGGTTGATAAACCCCAAAACGTATGCTAATAGCTCAGCTGCGCTTACCCAACAGAGGCCTACTCCAGCCCCGCGGAGGCCTACACCGGCCCCACGGAGGCCGAAGAGACCTATACCGGCCCCACGGAGGCCGCAGAATAACACACCGATGGAACTGTTGACTAATGACGAAATAGATAGTATTTTAGGAGTCCTATTTGAGGAGGATCTCACCTTCCATCAAACCCGGTGGGTTAAAGGAATTTTTTGAGAGGCTTGCAGATGAATGTACCTCAAGGACAGGGTGCAGACCCCAGAGTTTTTCTTGTGGAAGTGGAGCCCATTATACGTGACAAGTTGGTAGAATTGGCCCTGAATGGTGTAAAGTTCCAGCTTGCTATCAAGGTCAAGCTTCGTAAGGACAACCCATACGGCAGTGAACAGTACACTGAACACGTGCTACGCCACAAGCAGGAGGCTATTATGCAGAATAGTGAAATCAAAGGGGCCCTCAATTGAGCTTTCCCAGGATACAAGAAATGCTAGAGAAGTGGATCAATAGAGGGTCTGGCTGGGTTGTAGAACAGGCACACACCCTTTGGCTAGACATTGCCTGATATCATCTATTGAGAGGAGGGTCATTTATCCCACTACCAGCAAAGGTAAAGCATAAGAAAGCCGCTGTCAATGTGAAAAACAAGGATGACCGCTGTTTTATTTGGTCTATGCGCGCTCTCAAGTTTCCAGCCGCACGCCATTCGGACCGGCCCTCTAGCTACCAAACCGATGACGGCCTAGACATCACGGGCATCAAGTTTCGATCTCGCAGGTTCAGAAGTTTGAGAAGATAAACGACCTCGCAATAAACGTCTTTGGATGGGAAAAATGAAGAGTCGTTGTCTATTAACTCAGCAAACAGCCTCGGGAGAAACGAAGATACCACCTGCTCCTCATCGAGAAGGATGGAAAACAACAATACACCGCCGTATCGAAACTGAGCCGCCTTCTCTATGACCAGAGCAAGCATGGGGGGAAGAAGCACTTCTGCTCTTGCTGACATCGCTCGTCAGGCCGGTAGCCGTCAACAAGCCAGAGGCTTTCCTATTTATTTCCCGCTATGAGCCTGAACATGAGCTCCTGATGCGCAATGGCGTATACCCCTACGAGTACATGGACTCCTGAGAGCACTTC
>CM037789.1:654220-696135 GCA_021229015.1 Solen grandis | reverse complement strand
TAATAGAAAATTGAGAAATATCTATGGTGAGTGAAAATATTTATGATTGTAATACATAGAGGTGGGTTGGGTAATTGCATTGAGATAAGCAAGTTTTTCAATAAAGAATTATCAGATAAAAAAAGAAGAAAAAGAGACAAACTTACATTGATAATTAGACATTATCATGAAAGACCTCATCATTGTGTTTTCTGCAGAAAATTGAGAAATATCTATGGTGAAAAATTAAATTAATACACATTTATACAAAAGTTTGACCTTTTATAGCATCTGATTCAGTTAAGGCAAGCATAAGACATCTTACTTTATCCATTCTATCACAAATTAAATAGCCAGTGATTGATTTCAAGTACTTTTCATATTTGTGTTGTTATTGAAAAAAAATCTCACTAATATTTAAAAAAAATCCCATTAAAATTTGCAAGTGGGCAAAAAATCTCAATCATTTTCTGACCCAAAATGATCCCTGTAAAACTATTTTAAGAACAGATGTTGGTTTACATAAATCAGTCACTGTCTGCTTGCTGAGTGCGATCAGCAGATTTATCAGGTGGTTTAAAAATGATAAAAAAGAAGCATTAGCAAAAATGGTATAAAATCTGTACTTCTGTATGAAATGAATGCTTTTTATCTTTTTCTCAAATATTTTCAATTAATAAAACAAGTTTGAAAACAAGGATCAATCAATTGCCAATTTTAGATGAATTCCCTTTAAAATTACGTCACACTTGAGGTGAAATATTGCATTAGTGTACATAGTCCAAGAATAATAATATGGTGACAACTGAATACTGGAGGATATTACAAAACTCCGTGGGCACCCTGTAAGGAAATGGACTCTGTGAAAGTTTTTATATTTTTTGTTCTCATTTAGATCATCTTAAATTATCTCACAATTCTGTGCTTTTTGAAAGAACTCAGAACTTTAAACTTCATTGCAACTGTTGATTATGGTTCATAGATTTTGTCTTTTTACATTCATCATACTTATTTTGAGTTCACTAATGAAGACTCAATACCATTTTGGATAAGTTATTATAATATTCTTAATATATTCTTGACTGTCTTTTGTTTTGGACAGTTAAAAACAAGAAAAGATCTGGGAGCATGCTCCCGATGAGAAAAATCTTATTCAAAATGTTTTAGTAGGCCTAGTTTTGACCTCATTCTAGCTGCATGATCCAATATTAATATAGACATTAATTTCTGCTATGGCCATTCTAGAAATATTAGGATTGTACAAGTTTTTTGTCATCTAAATAGATCACAAAAGTATACTTGTAACTATACTATTAAAAACAATCATGGCATATTTTCAGGCCGTATCAAAGATGTTGAACAGAGACGCGTGTTGGATGAAGCAGCCAGGCGGCGTCGCCAGAGGAAAGCCCTCGATGCCCTGGAACAAGACAACTTCCAGGATGACCCACATGCAGACTTAAAAATGAGCAAAAAGGCACCAAAGTTTGAAGAGTCAATGGAATCATGTAATTTTTTTAAAAAAAAAATATCATTATTTTTTTCTCAAATTAAAAGCAACTCAGTGTTTATTATTTAAAAGTGTAAAATAAGATATTCATGAATTTTATCTGTTAATAATATTTCTCTCATTACATTTAGAATTTTTTCTCTTTTTTATTTGTTAAGAAAGGTAATTTTTTTAAAGACTATATGGTTGAATAAGCTATCCATATACTTTAAAAATTTAATTTTGCTCTGTTTGCCCTTATAATAATTTTTCTCAGATTCTACAGTCCGGTTGGCAGAGAAAAATCCATTGTTCCTTATACCACTTTATGTTCAGTAATTTAATATTCATGAGGTCATAAATCTGTACATAAATGATCATGAAAAAAAAAAGGTTAATCACAATTACCTCTTTTTATATATGCCAATGAGCTTGTCTGGCTTCCTGTTGATAAATTGTCCTGTAAGCTCTTGTTGATTTATGAACAAAGAATAGGGATAAATGAATGTGGTGAAATTAGGAACAAAAAGTTACCACATTCAATTATAACAAAAGGAAATGCAATGGTAAATCTTGTAAAATTTAATAACCAGTAGTGTAGTCTTTACGTCATATTCTGTGTTAACCCTTTCCCTCATAGAGGAAACCATGAAAAGACCTATGCGAACAGCATAAAACCAGATCAGGTTTTATGCTGTTCGCTGCTCCTCAGTGGTCTGGAAATGAGGACTTTATAATTAAATTTGGTAAGGTTTAACTGTGGTTTTCTGCAGATTTGGTTTTATGTGGTACCTACTGTGTGCGTCAAAATGAGTCTATATGAGGGAAAGGGTTAAATTCGACATTCATTGTAAAAAATCCTACTATTGATCAGATTGATCACAAAATGTTAGTGATCTTTCTTTGCAAATTTCAATTTTGATTCAGGATTTCTGTCGTGTAAACTAATAAATTATTCTGAACAAATGTCCAAGAGGAACATAGATGATACATACTTTGTATGTTAATTAATCAACATTGTATTAATTTATATCATATTCTGTATTAATTTACATCGTATTCTGTTTCTGTTATATTTTATTTTCATTTCCAGCCAATCAGCCAGGTAACAGAAAGAAAAAGAAATACAGAAGTGACCATTTCAAGTACAGATTCAAGAAAAGTTTTGTTTCACTGATGGAAGAAGAGGTAGATGATTTCTATAAAAATGATAGTTATATCTTAATTGCCCTTCCTGCTTTAAGTTAACTTATTACCACACTTAGATCAGTGTCTAGGCCTTTTTTTTCAGATGTTAGGGTTAGGGAAGGGGCCTTAATATCATATTTTGGGGAAAATGTCACCTTTTTTATTATTAGGGAAAGAAAAATCCTGGAGTATGATGCAAATTTGGGGAAAACTGCATGAATTTAAAGAATTTTTTCAGAGAGGAAGGCACCTATAAATGTCCCCTGACAGTAACCTGTGGATTTATAAGACTGAAACAATACAGTACTCTGTGGTACAGTATGAAACTTGGTACATGGCCTTTATTAAGGTTCAGTGCCGATTGTTGTTTAAGTGTGAGCAAGTTGTAAGTGTTTCATGAGGGAAGTCGATGTGAGATAATTTACAAACTGCAATATGTAAGATTCTACCTTGCATTGAAGTTGAATTACTTGAAAATTTTGAATCCACATAATTAGACTTGACTTGACTATTTGAGTTTATCGTCGCTTCCACAGTATTTCAGTTATATAGTGACGTCCAGCTAATAACAGGTGGAGGAAGACCCCGAAAGCACGGAGGCATCCTGGTAGAACCACCACCCTACCCCAAGCCAGCTGGAAGGCTTCCTGACATGAAAATCTGAATGACCCTGTTGGGATTTGAACCCATAAGGTGAGGGGCTGAGTGAGTGTCAAAGTCAGCGACTTTACCCTCTCGGCCACCGATCACTGGGTCATCGTTGTTTCTAAGGTTTCAGTTTTAAATTCCAGGGTTTTCCAGTGACATACAAAATTGTCTATTTCGATCCAGAAATTGTCTTTTAAAATGATCCCCAAAATAATTCAAATTTTGTCTCTTTAGCTATATATCAAATTATCACCGTTTTGGGAAATAAAATAACAAGGGGAAACACTGAATTTTCTGGCTGAATTGAATGTGTTGTGACCCTACCTGTTTTCTCTACTTGCAGCACATGAGCAATAAAGACACGCCTAACTATGTGACAGCCTGTGCCCCGCCCTCCAGACTGCCACCCCGACATTTCTGTGCCGTATGTGGGTATCCTTCCTCCAAATATGGGTACAAATATTGTTGTGGGACAGTTATATAACTTTATCATACCCTCACTTCATAAAGTTTAGTTCAGTGGGTTCACAAATGTTTATTTTGGGGCTATATAGGAATATAATGCATCGTCCTGTCGCATCTCATCCAGTCATGTGACATCCTGCTTTACAAATAGCTGCATAATTCATTACCTACTGTGAAAGCACCAGTTTTTACTTTTGAAGGAAACCTGTGGTTTTATTTTATTTCTTTTTATGATTCCCAAATGATTCATAAAATAATTACAACATGAAAACAGTCATAAATTAATAAAAATTGAAGCGTATTGCTATTAATTCATTACATGTAAGTATTTAGATTGAATCATGTAACAAACCATGACACCAGTACTTTAGATTTGGAATCTGTTTTGCTAGTCTCAGAAACAGATGGGTGGTAGAAAACATGTTTTTTTGTTTGTTTTTTAATTTACACATTTCTTGTTATTAAATTTGATCCACTTCATCAGTTATTTTTTTTTTTTTTCTTAATTTGACATTTGGCATGTTTTTTTGCATTTTTCACAGTTATTTTAAAGTTATGCCTTTCACAATTTCAAATTGACTTATTTTTTAATTCGAATGTGATGCCCTTATCCCTCTCCTACCCGTCCTTCCCCTGTCACTGCTTCCTAAGAATCTTGATATTTTCTGCAGCAAATACCTCGAACTACAAAATTTTCCCCCAAAAAAACTTCTACACACACTGGAAGTTTTTACTCTTAAAATCTCTTTTTTTATTTTTAATCCCCCACCTCAAAGTGGTTAGAGGATTATAGGAATACCCTTCATATTTCTGTCTGTCTGTCTGCCTATCCACAACACTTTCCTGTCTGCTCTATATCTTAAAAACCCTTTGAAAAATTTTCATTAAACTGTGGTCGAATATTCACCTCAGTGAGATGATGTGCAGAATCCATGTCCAACTGCTCCATATCTCCTTTACTCTCGGAATCTTGGATTTGTTTTATTGAAAATATCTCACCAAAAAATTATATTGTTATACCAGTACCACTCCTGTCACTCTGTTTGCTATTCTGCGATGGGAGATAAAGCTGTCCTTTAGACAGACTTGCGATGCTTGTTGACATATTGTGATTAGATGTGGTATCTTATCACTGGTCTGTGACATGTCACCACAAATAATCACTATCTAATTCCATCATATAGCACCACACATGATATTGTCCTTAACTCTCCTACAAGATTCACGTCCACTTACACTTGTGTCCAGTGTGGAGCACGCTACTGCTCCGTCAGATGTTTGGGCACCCACCAGGATACCAGGTAAGTAAACCCTTCACCTCTTAAATATGCAGAGCACCAAGTACTGGTATAGTTCCCTTGCTTGGCGCTAAGCATATAGACATAGTACCAGGACTGGTTAGCCCGGTTTCAGGATAATGTGACTACCGGTAGGTGTATTTTCTTTAAGCTCGTCTTTTCAAAGGATAAAGAGAGCTATCCTACTCACCTGAGCTTCAGCATTGCCGTATTGCCATGGTTAAAGTTTTGCATGCAAGGCTATATCAATATTTGGAACAAGAACTATAAATTATTATAATATACAGCCTTTTTTATACTTCAGTACTTTGGTTTAAATTTTTCAAGCAACTGAATTTGGACAAAGTTTTACATGCTATTTACTATGATGCATACATTTTAGTAACCATTTATTTTAAATGATTTAATACTTCTCTAAGGTCTTAAGGCAAATTAAACAAAAGTAAAATAACTCTTGACCAGTGCAAATTATGGCCCTTTTTTAGCTCACATGAGCACAACGTGCTCAAGGTGAGCTTTTCTGATCGCCTTTTGTCCGTCGTCCGTCATCCGTGCGTGCGTCTGTGCGTGCGTGCGTCCGGCGTCAACAATTGCTTCAAACAACATCTCCTCCTAAACGGCTTGGCCAATTTGAAAAATATTTTGCAGGAATGTTCCTTTGATGAAGCTCTACTAACGTTGTATAAATGGTTCTGGTCCATTGCATAATTAGGTCACAGGAGCTAAAAATAGATTTTAAAAATGCAAACTTTGAAAATCTTCTTCTGCAAAACTGCAAGGCCTAGAGCTTAGATATTTGGTATGTAGCATCATCTTATGGGCCACTACCAAGATTGTATAAATCATAGCCCTATGGTGATAAATGACCCCGCACCAGGGGTCACTTGTTTTACATAGAGTTATATAGAAAAATCTTAAAAAATCTTCTTCTATGAATCCATAAGGCCTAGAGCTTAGATATTTGGTATGTAGCATCATCTTATGGGCCACTACCAAGATTGTACAAATCATAGCCCTATGGTGATAAATGACCCCGCACCAGGGGTCACTTGTTTTACATAGAGTTATACAGTATAGGAAAATCTTAAAAATCTTCTTCCATGAATGCATAAGGCCTAGAGCTTAGATATTTGGTATGAAGCATCATCTTATGGGCCACTACCAAGATTGTACAAATCATAGCCCTATGGTGATAAATGACCCCGCACCAGGGGTCACTTGTTTTACATAGAGTTATATAGGAAAATCTTAAAAATCTTCTTCATGAATCATAAGGCCTAGAGCTTAGATATTTGGTATGAGCATCATCTTATGGGCACTACCAAGATTGTACAAATCATAGCCCATGGTGATAAATGACCCCGCACCAGGGGTCACTTGTTTTACACAGAGTTATATAGGAAAATCTTAAAAAATCTTCTTCTATGAATCCATAAGGCCTAGAGCTTAGATATTTGGTATGTAGCATCATCTTATGGGTCACTACCAAGATTGTACAAATCATAGCCCAATGGTGATAAATGACCCCACACCAGGGGTCACTTGTTTTACATAGAGTTAAATAGGAAAATCTTAAAAAATCTTCTTCTATGAATCAATAAGGCCTAGAGCTAAAATTTTTGTTATGTAGTAGCATCTAATGGTTCATTACAAAGATTTTCAAAGTCTTGGCCCTACGGTGATAAATGACCCTGCGCCCAAGTCTTCTCTGAAACCATATGGCCCATTGCTTAGATATTTGGTGTGTAGTATTGTCAGGGGTAAAATGTTTTAGATAAAGTTATATCATAATCCTTGTCTGTTTAAAAACCTTGACATCAGTTGAAGCAATGGTACTCAGGTGAGCGATTCAGGGCCATCATGGCCCTCTTGTTGGCAGAAAGTTTGGTTAAAGTTTTGTATGTAATATACTCTCATGCTTATATATCAGCAATCAGTCATGGGATTAATTTGAAACTTCATGAAGGTGTCCTAGGGCATCAGACTTTCAAGTTAGATCATTCTTTCCTGAATTAATTGTAAATTATAGCCCCTTTGTGATTTTAGAAACTCAAAATGTAGCTAGCATATTTCTTGTTTATTATAACAGTGTTACTTGTAAGATTCCTACTAATAAGTGGCAAAATAATCAAATGCACTGTTTTACAAACAGAAAAGAGAAAAGCCGTATCATTTCTTAGGTTCTCACATTCACATCCCTCGCTTAGAACATTTAAATTCAACCTGAAGTAAACTGCAGTGAAAATTACCTTCATGACCTGTATAGTACCAGATTATATAACACCTTTGTTATGGTTTATGATTAGTTTCCTTAGTTTCCAATATGTTTTCTCATGAAATACCTGCCTGTGATCTCTTTTACAGGTGTCTGAAATGGACTGCATGAGAAGGAATTCTGAAGATCTGAGTAGTTGGGAAAAAACTTCAAGATACGCCTAAGACCTTGCTGATGTTGTTTTTGCTGGTCTTGGTCCAATCAAGCCGATACCCAGAATCTCTGAAGCAACCCCAGTTTGTCTCAAAAGTTTTCAGGGACTTACAAATGTTCATCTTTTCAGATTTAATTTTTTGTAAATTTAAAAATCAGATAATGCTGGGTTATGCTGAAATCTAGATGACAAAAATGTAGCCATTTGTTAAATAGCAAATGAGTTTAATTTTTGTATCATGTAAACCATCAGTAACAGGCAAGATTAATTTGAGTATCAGTGGCTCAGTGCTAGTGATGTGTCTTTTATTTCAGCAAATGATGTGGTCTTTGTTCTCGTATATATATTAATAGACCTAATTAATCTTACGAAGAGGAGGCAGGACTTGAGCCAGGCATGTCCAGTCCAGTCACTTTCCTCTTCCCTTGAATATCTCATGTGGTTGTAAATGGTACTTCCTTGAAACACTATATCGAGGGCTGACCATAAAATTGATTTATCTGCCTCTGTTTCTATGTGCACTTAGAAAAGTTAAATGGCTTTTATGATCCCATGACTAAAGCACTTTTAACAGACAAGCTTTGGTATCTGCATTCAGTGCTCTTGTTCAGTTACTAGTTCTTGTAAGTGCATCTCCTGCCATATGCAAAGTAAGAACACAGTATCAGGATGTGCAGGAAGTTAGGTAACTTCTGTTTGGAGATGGTGCAACTTGAGTTAAAATTGTTGTGTGACACTGGTCTCATATTAAACAAAACTTCTCTTAAATGATTAGATAGCTTTCTTGGAAACTTTACACAAAGGTTGTGCAACATTTCAAAATTTAAAAAAAGTCAAACAATTTCTGAAATCAGAGATTTCTTTTTTCTTTTCTTTTTTTTTATAATTTTACCTTAATGTATTAGCATCACATACAAATACTGTGAGTCAGATAAACACATTTGAATAATTTCAATATGAAAGAAAAAAATCTGTGTCATTGGATTCAGTACAAAGATGTGGCTAATTACTAATTTAATTATTCAAAATTTGACTGTGTTAAAAAGTAGTTATTGTATCTTCTGATTTTTTCCTCTTTTCATGATTTTATGCACACAATTCCCCAATTAAAAAGTCAAAGTCAGATTTTTAAAACCAAAAGAATATCTCTAGATATGTTCAGGGAGTAATAAAAAGGTTTAATTTCCTATGATACATCACTGCAAGAGGGTATTCTTCACTTCCCTCAGTTATAGCTCTAGTTTCATTCTAATCGTTGTTGATTTTTTTTTTCTTCAACACAGCTTTATTTTAAATATATTAGGATGGTTTAATTTTAAATCACACTGTTTAGTGATTTTAACAGTATCTGTAGATTTTGTTAAGATATCTATAATGATAGTATTATTATTTTTATGTGCTATGTTTTTACATGTTTACTTTTAGAATAGGAAAAGGTGAGACCACAGACAGTGGAAGGGCATTATATATTTCTGTTTTGTATGTTTGTGACTTTTTCATATTTTTTGCAACTCTTTATTATTTAATAATGACTGTGCATCTGTTATGTGTTGTAAATGCATTATGTTTTGTTTTTATTTGATAAAATGCGCATTTTTAGATCATGCTTATGTAAAAGCAATGGGGTCTATGAGAGCTCTTTCTTTTCATTATTTATTTATCACAAAATTGAATCATATACAATTCATAAAATGGATTTTAATTTTTTTATGCTTTGAGCTTTATTTTATGGTATGATAACTTGTTTATGAATTTCATAGGTCATATATCATATACTGTGAGACAGTTCTTCCATAGAAATAGTACAGGTATAGCTCCCTTGCTTGGCGCTCAGCATATAAGGGTAGTTGCAGGACTGGTTGGCCTGGTGTCAGGATAATGTGACTGGGTGTGGTATCATGCAACATGTCTACGGTGTGATACTGCAGAGTGGCAGCACTATATCTGTCTCAAGTAGACTGAAATAATGTCAGTTAATAACCCTTTCCCTCATAGAGGAAACCATGAAAAGACCTATGCGAACAGCATAAAACCAGATCAGCCTGCGGGTAACTCGCAGGCTGATCAGGTTTTATGCTGTTCGCTGCTCCTCAGTGGTCTGGAAATGAGGATTTTGTAATTAAATTTGGTAAGGTTTGAGTCTGGCTTTCTGCAGATCAGGCTTTATGTGGTACCTATTGAGTGCGTCAAAATGAGTCTATATGAGGGAAAGGGTTAAGTGAAATGCACTCTCATAATTTTGTTCACTTTTTTATTTTCTTTCAAAGTTTCAATTATTCATTCTTCTATTTCCATAAGCTTCATGTACTATTGAACAAAATGAGAAAGATAGATGTTTTTTATTTTACATCCGTTATTAATATATTGAACAGGGAAAGTGCAAATTTATTGTTTACTTTTAATTTTCATCTCAATCATGTACATGTATGGATATGTAATTGATCTGTTTGTACGTAATGGGTGTTCGGTCTCTAAAGGTTAGAACAAGAAATACTCAACATAAAGACAGCACATCATATTCAGCAGAGCATTTACTGTTAGTTGTCTGTTTTTTACACTTGTCCAATAGATAAATCTCCACTTAACAGACTGAAGTAGGGGCTATATAAAAACCTCATCACGTCACATCCTTAACTCCGATTTTGTAAGAA
This sequence comes from Solen grandis, assembly GCA_021229015.1. NCBI lineage: Eukaryota > Metazoa > Mollusca > Bivalvia > Adapedonta > Solenidae > Solen > Solen grandis. The sequence goes on along the minus strand of CM037789.1, from coordinate 685,988 downwards.
TTAAAGCCCCTTTTCTGTGTTGGGGCAGTCTGCTTGGGAAGTAATCACGTTCACATGATAGTTTTAGTTGCTTTCTGTAATGTTTTAGTTTAAATGATGTTTCTTGTGTTATTTTGAAATCAGTTCAGGCTGTTTTTACCTATTTTGCTCGACAATATTTTTTATTGAGAACAAAGCCTGTATTTCTTAATACATTTGAATTTGAAATTTTCTCAACTGGAGAATTCTAAATCTTCTCTTCTCAGAATTTTGAAGGAAGGCCATAGTAAAGAAATGTATGCAGAAAAAAGTCTTCAAGTAAACAAATAAGACTATTGTGGATTTTCAAATTGTTGAGTTAAGAAAAATTGAAAATTTGGATGTTTTGTGAAACACAAGCCATGTTTGAATTTTACCAGCAGTACTAAACACTAAGTCAAACAAAACTTTTTAAATAAGATAGGAACATGTTCCAGCATTCTTGTTTAACAAATGATTATTTAAATGTAAGCATACATACTGTATGTGTTTAGGTTTTTTGTTAGGGAACCAAGAATGATAAAATACATGTATACCCTTTACTTCATGAATATTCATGTACAAATTTATAACTTGATGAGTATTAATTAACTGAACTTAAAATAGTACATGTATACATTTTTCTCTGCTCTGCAGACTGTGATGAATCTGGGCTACAATTTGATAGGAAACAGAGGAGACCCTGTTCAGGTGGCTCATCAAGGAGTTGTCCAGTTTGGGTCTTCGCTGTTTGCCAAGGCATCATAATGATGTCCTCATGAAGTAAAGGGTATGATTTTACTTACTGTGTTAAATATAGCTGATGGAATTAGCATTCAAACTTGTCTTATCTCTTGAAAAACATAATCAGGATCACATTGGGCAGTGTCTTTTGCTTTGACAGAGTTGGCTTCATTTTTGTGTAGGCAATCACTTGAGAAAATATCATATAAGTGTCCTATGCTCATTTTAATACTGTCTCAAACAAATTAATTATCACTCGGATTACTCCAACAGAACCAAAGTTTAATTGGGATGAAGGGGAGTTTTTTTTACACACACAAAAAAAAGAAGATATGTGAAATCAGGCAGTTAGCATGAAATTTGACAGGTTTTCTTTTATTAATGTTTAAATAAACTTAGATTACCACTTGGATTGTTTCTATAGCAATGAAACTCTGCTCCTCTCTGGCATAACAGTGATGGATTTTCTTGTGCAGACAATGACTATAGCACAAGTCATCTGAACATTGGGACATGTTTCTATTTATAGGTCAGGATTGATTCTCTAAGATAGAAACATAGTTATGCCCCTTTATCTGTGTAAGGTCAAATTATTTTGCTTTCACATACAGAAATGTAAATTGTCACTATTTCTTATAAATTTCAAGGTCAGAGCTTACCTTCTGAAGTTCAGGATGTGTTTTATGATAATTCAGATTGCTTCAATATATAATATAAAAATATACTGTGAATTCTTTTTTCTCTTTTTTTTTTTTTTGAGATTATATTTCTTTTAAGGTCAGTGTCAAAGGTCAGTTGTAGTGATATCACTGGATCTGAAGATTGTTGATTCAAACTTTCATGACATTCTTATGGTAATTACATAGTACTGGTCCAACCAAGAACCACCAAGAAGGATAAATATAAGTTGTCAAAACTTGTTTCTCAATTAACATAATTAATTTAAAATTAAATTAAAATTTTTTTTTTAAAGTTGACATTTGGAAAATAGTTTGATACTTTTCATTTCCTATATCTGTGAAACGATCATCATCTCATTGCATTAGTCAAAACTTTGTGTTATGCTGTACTCTTCTCAATAAATACCCAATAATAAGTACGGTTGTGCCCTGGCCCCTTATAAGATTAAGATAAATGTAAAAAGTTTCATATGTTTATTTGACAGAGAATCACATCATTAAAATGAAATACATATGTGTTAATGAAAACAAAGAAGATTACTAGATTGATTACTTCATTTTATTTTTACTTTTTTTTTTTTTCTTTCTTAGTTCTGCATTCTGTTTTCCTTATCATCAGATAGCAGAGGGCCTGAGAGTCATTGACTAACTTACAACAACAAAAAAGTACATTCTTGTAGTCTTAAGATTTACATGCATATTTTTTAATTGAACTATTAAATTTATTTTCATCATATATTTTTGAAAACTCCACACAAACTTTCATGAAACAAGGACCATGGAAGGCAGGATCTGTTTATATACATTAAAGAGACCTTGGGTTTGGGGAGGGAGAAGGTCAAGGTCAAATGTGTCATCTGTAATGGTGAGTGTTATGGTTATATGTATGTATACTGTGTATATATTTGGTGCATTATTTATGAATATTTTTGAATGCCTTTTCTACATGTATTCAACCAAAGTCCTTGTCAGGATCTGATATACTCAGTTTCTCATTTATATCAGGTTCAGTACTTTGATTCTTAACCTAATCAAAGCACCGAGAACACTTGCAGAACAAGGTTACTTGGACGCTGCAAGTCACATCACTCAAAATTGCTGTTTGCAAAGATCTAAAAGTATGTTTATTGTTTGTTCAAGGACAAGTTTAGATCAGGGCTGGTAATTAGTATACGCAGGATCTTAAAAGAGATGCCTTTAATGCAATGGGTCCTTTTTTTTAGCTCACCTGAGCACAACGTGCTCATGGTGAGCTTTTGTGATCGTCTTTTGTCAGTCGTCCGTGCGTGTGTCCGTCGTCAACAATTTCTTTAAACAACATCTCCATCTAAACTATTCTCTGGATTTTGATAAAACTTCACAGGAATGTTCATTATGGGGCCCTTTACCAAAATTGTTTAAAATTATTTTGATTGGTCAAAAACCTAGGTCACAGGAGCTAAAAATAGATTTTAAAAATGAAAAATTTAAAAATCTTCTCCGAAACCAAAAGGCCTAGCCTTTTGATTTTTGGTATGTAGCATGATCTTATGACTCTCTACCAAGATTGTTAAAATTATGACCCTTTGGTCAAAATTGGCCCCGCCCCAGGGGTCATATGATTTAACATAGGCTAATATAGGAAAAACTTGAAAAATCTTCTTCATAGAAACCACAAGGCCTAGCCTTTTGATTTTTGGTATGTAGTATGATCTTATGACTCTCTACCAAGATTGTTCAAATTATGATCCTGGGGTCAAAATTGGCCCCACCCTAGGGGTCACATGATTTAACATTGGCTAATATAGAAAAAACCTGAAAAATCTTCTTCTCAGAAACCACAAGGCCTGGGGTTTAGATATTTGGTGTGCAGCATTGTCTAGTAGATCACAACCAAGTTTGTTTAAATCATGGCCCTGGGGTCAAATTTGGCCCTGCCAAGGGGTCTTTTACATAGGCTAAAAAAACTGGAGTTTAAATATTTGGTATGTAGCATGATCTTATGACTCTCTACCAAGATTGTTCAAATTATGACCCTGGGGTCAAAATTGGCCCCGCCCCAGGGTCACTTGATTTTACATAGGCTAATATAGGAAAAAAACTTGAAAAATCTTCTTCTCAGAAACCACAAGGCATAGAGTTAAGATTTTTGGTGTGTAGCATTGTCTAGTGGATCTCTATTAAGTTTGTTCAAATCATGACCCTGGGGTCAAAATTGGCCCAGCACCAGGGGTCACTTGATTAAACATAGGCTAATATAGAAAAAAACACTTGAAAAATCTTCTTCTCAGAAACCACAAGGCCTGGAGTTTAGATATTTGATGAAAATTGGCCCCACCCCAGGGATCACTTGATTTTACATAGACTTATTTTGGGAAAAAACTAGAAAAATCTTCTCAAAAACCACAAGGTCTGGAGTTTAGATATTTGGTATGTAACATGGGCTAATAGACCTCTACCAAGTTTGTTCAAAACATGACCCTGGGGTAAAAATTGGCTCTGCCCCAGGGGTCACTTGATTTTACATAGCCTAATGATAGCAGGTGAGCGATCCAGGGCCATCATGGCCCTCTTGTATGAACAGGCCTCATGGTCTAGTGGTAAGATTTATTAACTATGGATGAAAAGGTTACAAGTTTTATCTCAGCTGGTATTTAGAAATTCTCTAGATCTTTCTGGGCGCAATGTACTGGTCCAATCTAGGGGTCATTGAGAAGAATTAAAACTACTGTAATTTCATTAATTTTTGTTGACATTAAATTTCGTTGATTATGTACCTAAGGGAATTTCGTGGGTACATTCATTTGTGGATCTATGTTCTAAAAAACATGAGGTCTATATAAGAGACAAGTTTTCACGGGGATTAATATTCGTGGATAAAACCCTCCATGAAATCGACGAAAATTAGTGTCCCACGAAAATTAATGAATTCAAAATATTTAAAAGTTATTCATAATTGACGTAAAATAGGGTTAGATAATATAAAAAGATTACAATTTAACTTTCCAAAATTCATTCATCTTGGAAGTAAGAGTAAAAGTATTCAACTTAGATCTGATTCAAATGAGGATATGGGTATCTTTATATTTATTTTGTGAAGCTAAAATGAAATAAAAAAAAAATAAAGACATATTTTACCTCTGTTGAGACTTTAATACCATTGAGAATGTTTGTCTCAATTTGAGATGTTATTGTCGGAAACCCTGGTACTTTAATTACGTCATCTCCTGAATATCCTATATAGAGAATTGATTACGGAAAGCAGATTGTGGCTCAACTATACAATCCTGATCTTCTGTGGATGTTCATTTTGAATTGCTGTATAATTTTGGATGTGCCTACAACGTGGCTTTCCAGTCAGTTCGAACATGAAGTACAGTCACTGTTAATGAATATACATGGTCAAAACCCACGTTCTTTGCTTTGCTTCTTGGTTGACCGTGGGTTATTTGGTTAGCAAAACTTTGTACTTATGAATTATCAATTAGGCATTTAGTTTGATCTGTGACTGAGTCAGCAAGCCGACAGTGGGGATCATGTGACCAATGAAACAACGCGGGATTTTGAAAGTCGGCTTTTTTCTACCATGGCAAGGTAATGTCACCCTCTTCATCTGAGCGTAGCAGTTTATCTTGCGGGCACAAGTCAGCTTTTATTTTGTAACTTCAGTGAAGAGTATCCCACAAAATTAATGGTAATTAAAAATAATACACATGGATTCATTGGCTAGAAGCTGATTAATATTTATGATAACGAAACTTTATTATACACAGTAGTGATAACGGAATATATACCTTGGGTTTCGGCAATGGTGTAATCTGGGGTCTTCCTCCACCTATCATAAGCTAGATGTAGCAATATGACTGAAATACTGTAGCAGCAACGGTAAACCATAACTCAGCATCCAGATTTAGCTTTTCAGCATTAAGCTGTTTGATATGTAGTAGGTGACGCTAAACAGGGTTGCTTGCAACCCCGTCTTTTGCTAGCAAACATCACTGCATCAGACAACTTGTGCTCAGGATGAACTATTAGGATCGATGAATGTCCTAACCTCCCGGCCGTACGTCCATCATCCACAATTAGTTTGTTTGCCTTCTTGCATCTTCATTTCTTTAGCAATAATCTTCAAATTTTATGACAATGTTTATTACCATAATATGTTGGCCAAGTTTGATTATGGCTAATATTGGCCAATTAGGCCAGGAGTTATGCCCCTTTTAATCTTAAAAAATGCCAGATTTCACTTTGTTTGCACTCTAGCATCTTCATTTCTGAAGCAATCATCGTTAAACATAATGACAGTATTTATAGTCATATTCCTTTAGCCAAGTTTGATTATGGCTGATATCAGCCAATTAGATCAGGAGTTATGCCCCTTATAATATTTAAAAAAAATGCCAGATGTCAATTTGTTTGCACTCAAGCATTTTCATTTCCTAAGCAAATAATTTTCAATCTTTATGATAATCTTAATAGCCATAATGTTTAGGACAAGTTCAACTATGGTTCGAATCCCGGCAGGGTCATTCGGATTTTCATGTGAGGAAGCCTTCCAGCTGGCTTGCGGTAGATCGATGGTTCTACCCGGATGCCTCCGTGCCTCCACCTGTAATTAGCTGGACGTCGCTATATGACTGAAATACTGTCGAAGCGACGGTAAACTCAAATAGTCAAGTCAAATCACCAGAGACTAGAAATAGTCACGCAAACATGTCATCTGCTTCAGTGTGTGATAACATAAGGCATCGCTTGAAATTTCCTATAATATACAAAAGAAACACGACATAGTAATATATAAATAGGATGGTGTGTGATTTTACAGGTTTAAATCATGCCAGTCCGGTGGCCGAGAGGCTAGAGCGGAAAGACCGGTTCGATCCCCAGTCGCAACGTATAAAGCCGATATAATGATACCTGTCACCCCTCCCTTTTGCTCAGCATCAAATGTAGTTTCAGTTTTGGTCGGCCCAATGTCGTGGTAATGCTGCTAGCGGTATCAGGCCACTTGTCTATGCTGTTATATGTAGTGTGGCAGCACTATTTCTGCTCATGTAAACAAGTTAATACCTAGCGGTCAATGAGCCACTAAGGGGGATAACCATGCCGAAATAATTTCGAAAGCTTTGTAAAACTTACTGCCCTTATAACCACTTAGCGTGAAACAAGATATATTTGTAATAATAACAACATTTAAAATATAAATGAAAATCGCTTTATATGTATATCTTCCGTCTGTATGTGGTGAACATATTTAATTAAATAATACTTCTGTCGTCCGTCTGTTCAATACTGCTTGCAGCAATAAGCATACTTTTGTATCTTGTCTTTTTCTGTATCGAGGAGAAATCCTTGCCATTAGAAAGTATAGGTACAGTGACGTTGATAATGCTGTCCGACTTTCTATCTAAATACAACATACTATAAACATACCATAGATTTATTAAATTTCAGTACATAATGGAAATATTAAATTTTAATATTTATTTCTCGTATGCCTCCTTCTTCCTTTTTATGTATTGTTGTCTGTAACATGATGTGTTGAGACGATGTACGTTGTGCAAATCTAAATACATTTATATCTCTTTCTGTCTGATATCAGATTTAATGAAAACACATAATTATGCACTCCCTCATTTTAAAGCAGCTCGTTCACAAATGATCGGTAAAAATAAAATAAAAAAAATCTCTACTCTCCTTCGTTTATGTTGGGGAAGTCATTGTTTCCTGACAAAAAAACTCGGAGAGTGTAGGTCACATTGCTCAGGAATACATGTACACTATTTTCGTAAACGTTACTTCCACGGTATAATATAGAATACAATATCCCCGAAGGACACGCAATATGGCGTCTTCACCAGTTCAGGGTAGCGATTTCGTAATCCATCCAATAAAAGTTTGCGCAAGCGCGAAAAGCGAATTAATCTAAATACATGTATATGTTTTATCAGTCTAAATAGAGTTTCAATACCGTCTGTGACGAGTAGTATAGGTATTGAGAGTGTTTGGCTCACTGCGGGTCTAACACACTTCAAAATCCAGGCGCACTAATCCGCGCGCCTGGCTTATCATGTGTAAAACCCCCAAAAAGCAAACACTCTCAATACCTATACTACTACTCTAAAAAATCAAAAAAATCACACTAATGTAAACTTTAAAAAAAACAACAATGAAAAAAATAAAGAAAATTATGTTTTTTTCTTAAACCCCTTTTTTACATTAATCCTCACTCTGAATATGGAGGAGGAGGGTTTTCTAACGTATTATAAAAATTCAATATTATACAGTTTTTATATTTTTGGATATTATCTAGAACTCAGTTATTTGTAATTCTTGTTCATAAAAACTACCTATAATGTCTTCATCTTTTAAATCTTTTATTTTATAAGTAACAGGATTTGTATTTAAAACTTCTTCAATTATAAATATTTCTCTAGTCCAACGAGTAGTATAACCCTTTTCAAATTTACCTTTCTTTTTTGTTATTCTTACTCTATCTCCGACTTTGAATTTAGGTTTCTTAATTTTCTGATTTACTTGCTTCAACAGGTGTCATTTTAATTGAAGAATGAATTGTATTATTATAATCTTTAACTAATTGATCTAATACATCATAATATTTAGTAGTTTCATGAGCAGTAAAATATTTAAACATATGTTGTTTCATAGTTCCTATCCACCGTTCTACTACACTAGATTTTTCTTCATTCTCTGTTGAATATAATTTTATGTTATTATCTTTTAACAATTCTTTTACTTGTCGATTATAAAATTCAACCTTTATCGACCAAATAAAAATTGGTTTTCTTTATGCTTCACTTACTGTTACCCCTGTTTTATTTTTTAAAGGAATTAACCAACCATATTTACTAAAAACATCTATAACTGCTAATAAATATTTATAGTGTTTATTTTGTTTTGAATATTGTTGCATATCTACCAAATCAACAGCCCATATTTTATCTATTGAATCAACAAAAACACGTCTTTTAGGAAATTTCTTTATAACTCTATGATGTAATTCATCTGCTAATTTATCCCCTTTTGTTCCTATAAATCTATTTTTCTTAGATCCACACTCAGAACATTTACCTTTTAACATTTGTCTATTATTGGTTGTTGTTACTTGTTCTACTGAATTATTTTCAGTATTTTTTTTACAACGTAAACAATATATTTTTGGGTGATCCATTTTTAAATAGCTTAAAATTGTTTTCTTAAAAAATGACAGATCGAAAAGTTTGTACAAAATGTAAAGAATACAAACTACTAAGTGAATATTACAAACAAACAGGAAGAAGATTTGGTATTAAATCTGCATGTAAACAATGTCTTAAGCCTAATCAACAAAAACATTATCAAAACAACAAAGAAAAGTATAAAAAAGCGTATCAAGATTTTATTGTTAGAAATCCTGATTATATGAAAAATTATCCTATGGCTGTGGAACACAGTGAAACACCTAATTAAAATTTATTTCTTTTAAAATGAGACCAAGAAATTTTAAAGATCTTATTACTGAAACTATTATTGATGATATAGATGAAGAAAATAATTAAATATATTAAGTTATTAAGAAAAAGAATAGTTATTAGTAACTTTCCTTTGAAAAAAAAATAATAATAAACAAGTGAATTTTTAACCCCTTTAGTTACTGATATAATAGAAAGTCATTACTCTCACCCTGTTCAAGTTATTCAAACACAAAATAATATAAAAGAATTCTATAATAGTTTGAGAGATAAATTTGAAGCTTGGGTAGATAAATTTCAAGAAAGAGGATCTGGTTTTGTTTTTAGAAATATTAAAAGTGTAGAAGTAAAACAATATAAATATGATTATCAGAAAGCTTCATCTTATATACCTTTAAAAATAAAAATGATAATAAATGTTTTCTCTGGGAATACTATCAAAGTTATTCCCTGCAGATGATAACAAAGAAAGAGTGACAAAATATAAACCATATGAAAATAAACTTAATATGGATGGGATTGAATATCCAGTTAAAATAAAAGATATTCCAAAAGTAGAGAGACAAAATAATTTAAGTATAAATGTATTTGCATTAGAAGATCAATCTAATAAACAATCTTTATATCCAGTTTATGTTTCAAACAGTATTTCACAGCTGGAACAAAGTTCCATAGAAAGTGAAAATGTAGTTGATCTCTTATACATTGAAAGTAATGAAAATACCCATTATTGTTTAATTAAAAATTTAGATAGTTTCAAGTATGATAAGAATAAGCATAAATCATTTACATGTAGAAATTGTTTACAAGGATTTCAAAGAGAAATAACATTAATTAATCATAAAGAAATATGTTATGATAATGAACATTGTAAATCTATAACCAAAAAATTTGTTTGTGATTTTGAATCAAATAATATTCCTTTTAAAATGAATCTTACACAAATAAAATATTTAAACAAGAAGTAAATAGTTATGGAATATATGTTAAATCTGATTATCCAAATATATATAAATCACAATACTTTTCATATGTTGGAAATGATGCAATAGAAAAATATGTAGAAAAAGTAATAAAGATATTTAAAGAAATAAATTATAAGATCTATCTTAATGAACAGAAAAAACCAATATTAAATAAGTATGAAGAAGATGAATTTCAAGAAGCAACTGAATGTTATATTTGTGAAAAAGGTTTTGAAAAACAAAGTGATAAAGTAAGAGAACATAATCATCTTTCTGGGAAATATAGAGGAGCAGCATGTCAATCATGTAATACTAAAGAAGGTAAAGTAACAAAGTTAATACCTGTATTTTTTCATAATGGTTCTAATTATGATTTCCATTTTCTAATTGAAGAACTTATGAAATATGAAGATAATTAAAAAAATTTTTAAAGGGTTATCAGATATAGCTAAATCAATAGATGAATTTCCTATTTTAGAAAGTGAAATTAAAGACATTAAATTTTTAAAAAAAAAAATTTTAGATTTTAAAAATTAAATGAAACAATTCCTTAAAAATTTTATTCTACATTAACTCAAACAACAATTACGGGTAAAGAATATCAACATGCTCAAAAAGTTTTCTCTCATTATAAATGTAAATCTTTAAAAGATTATCATGAATTATATTTAAAGACAGATGTTCTTATTTTAGCAGATGCGTTTGAAAAATTTAGAAGTTTTTTCTTAAAACATCACAATATAGATCCTTGTTATTGTTATTCTGCTCCAGGATTAACATGGCAATGTGGACTAAAATATACTGGAGTAGAGTTAGAATTATTAACATCAAAAATTTTATATTTAAAAAGAGGAGGATTTTCAGGAGTATTGGCCTAGACATGTAAAAGCTTTTAATAAACATACTCCTAACTATCATGGTAATGGAAATAGAATTATAGATGAATATGAAAAAAATAAAGCTTTAGAAATATTAAAGAATGGAGGAGATTTAAATGAATTCTTTGAAGAAAATTTTTTATTATATTTAGATGCGAATAATCTTTATGGATGGGCAATGTCTCAACCTCTTCCAACCAAAGATTTTAAATGGGAAGAAGATCCTAATTATTACAAAAATATTATAAAATGTAATGCAAAGCAGCCGGACAAAGTCCGTAGAGGTTGTATAGTAGAATGTGATTTAGAGTATACAGATGAATGTAAAAAGAAAACAAATAAATATCCTTTAGCACCTGAAAAAATGAAAATAAATAAAGAACAATTATCTAATTATCAATTAAATTTTGAAAAAAACATTAGGAAATAAGAAAATTATTTTTTTTTAATATATTAATTTTAACACTGAACAAAGAACTAAATCAACTCTAACTTTGAAAAGGATCTTTGGAAATTAATGAATAATTCTTTCTATGGAAAGACTTTAGAAAATATAAGAGGAAGAAATGAAATTAATCTACTTACTAATAGAGAAGAAGTAAGAAAATATATAAATAAACCTAATTTTAAAGATTCAGTTATATTCAAAATTTTAATTAAAAATTAAACCTATTTATTTAGGACAAGCAATTTTAGATTATTCTAAATTATTAATGTATCAATTTTATTATGATGTTGTTAATAAACTATGGGAAAATAATGAACTTGTTGCTTCAGATACGGATAGTATCTTCTTATCAATAATAACAAAAGATGTACAACTACAAATTAATTATAAAGAAATTAAAAGGAATAGGTAAAACAACAATAACTAAAGATATAAAGTTTGATGATTATAAAAATTGTTTATTTAATGAAACACAACAAATAAATAAGATGTATACATTAAATTCTGATAAACATGAAATGTATATTAATGAAGTAAATAAAATAAGTATGTCTCCATTTGATGATAAAAGATATATATGTGACAATGGAATAGATACTTTACCATTTATATAGCTTCCATGCAACAAATCCAGTTAATGACATTCCACCAATAATAAATACAATCTCTTTATTTTTTTGATCTTCAGAAGGAGTATAAAAATCACTTAATGTAGGTTCTTTAGGTAAAGGTTCTAATTGTTTACCTGTGATATAGTAATATTCTTTCATTGCTTCATCAACATCTTCAAAGGTTTTTACAGCATGATCTTCCTTTTTCGTTTGTTCATTTAAAAAATCTAATCTTTGTGTTCTTTCTTCACTCCATTTATTATGTGAAGCTTGATATTCTTCCATTGCTTTATCATGTCTTTTTTTCTCTTCATCACTATTACTACCCATATGAGAAAACAAATAATTACTACCTGAAAAGGCTAATGCGTTTGTTAATGCTCCACCAACCATCATCGCTATTGCACTTGCCATTTTATATGGAACAAGTTCCAGCTGTGAAACATTATGGATTAAATCCGTAGTACTTTTTAAGTAAACACTATTTACTTTTTTAAAAAATAAACATAAATTACTTCATAATATTATCAGGAATAATACCTTGTTTAACCAACATATTTCTTGTATAAGTAGCTAGAAGAATATCAAGAGTTAACATTGAAACATCATTAAAATCCATTTGTAGTTTGGTTGTATTTGTTCTAAAAAGTTTTCTAATTAATTCTGAATAACCCACTGTAAAAGCAGAAATCAATACTCCATGAAAAGCTGTATTAACAATTTGTTTTTCATCCGCCATTTTTTAGAAAACAAATTTGTGAAACATTAAAGATTAAATGGGTCATATTCAACTTTTTCTTGTGGTTCAACTTTTTCTTGTGGTTTAATTTCTTTCTGCATGGGGTTTACTTGTTTAGAATTATACATATATAATCCCAATCCAACAACTCCAATTAGACATAAAGGTATATAATTTTTGTATATATTTACATGGATGAAATCTGGTTGCGGAACGGCTGTATAACACTGTGGACTTTGTCCACTATGTTTTATTTTTTATTCTTTTTAGTGATTTTTTTGTGTAATAGATTTTAATTGAATGTTTTCTTTTTTTTTTTTTTTTTATTCTTTTACCTGCTTCAACTCTTTTTGGGTTTTTACTTTTTTTAACAGGATCTGGATTTTGTACTTCACTCATTTTTAATGGTACAAAGTTCTGGTTGTGGATCTTCCTTTTTTTCTGGTTGTGGACTATGGACTTTGTCCAGCTGCGTAGCACTTTGCTTAAAATCAATATTTTCTATTGTTGTTAATACTGTTGTAAAAGGAGCAAGAAACATTCCATATTTATAATATAATTCACAACATAAAGAATTTAAAGCATTATTTAAAAAAGGATCTTCATTTAAATCTTCTATTAATTTAGGTTGATTTTTAACTTTAAAATATTTAGACACTCCCATAACATATAAATTAATAAAAGAATTCCCTAAAGTTTTTGTCATTGTTGATCCTAATTTAGCTTCATATCGAATATATAATTTATCAATTTCTTCATCTGGTAATTTTTCAATATCTAAAATTGAGATTTCTTTTCCTAAATATTGTTTACTCATTCCTCCAGAAACAAGAGCTAAAAGTCTTTCTCTTTTTTCATTTTCATTATGTATACGTTCCGTAGCATTCTGTGGACTTTGTCCAGCTGAGGAGCAATTCTGTGGATTTGGTGTTTCTAGTATTTCTTCAGCATTCATTTTTAAAAAATTAAAAACAGTTTTAAAATATTTTTCATAAATAAAATATTGATTTACAATTGTTATATATTTATAACTAAAATAACCTATAAAATTTAAAATACATATATTGGTAAAAAGATTTAATACAGACAAGCTGTTAAACAAAATCTCCATTTTATATGGAACAAAGTTCCAGCTGTGAAACATTAAACAACTAAATAATTTGTAGGTTGATCAGTTTTTAAAATTAATTTACTATGTTTCTTTTTTTTCAATTCTTCTTTAATTCTTTCTCTTTCTTCTAATGTAGGGATAACATCATTTTCTCTTAGACAATTTTCAAAACTATCCCTATCTTTTGTATAAAAAATACATAACCATTTTGTTTGTTCCCTAAGATCTTTTAAAACTGAATTGTATCTTTGTGATATAACCCATACACTTTGTTCAGCATGTCTACCTGAAAAAGCTAACTCTGATAACATGTCTCTTTTCTTCGTTAATTGTTTAGTTGCACTACAATCATCTATAATATATAGTGTTGGAATTCCTTTATATTTATTAAAAAATATTCTTAATAGTTCTTGTAGTGTTTCTTCTCCATTACTAATAGGTTAGAGATCCATTCTCTATTTTTATATGCTTTATTCCATTGAATAGTTGGACATAATATAATAATATATTTAAATACACCCCTATATTCTTTTTCTAAAAGATCTAAAACAAACTCTGTTTTTCCACATCCTGTTTGTCCACAAATAATTGCACAGTGTGGATATTTAGGTAGTTCTAACTTCTGTGTCTGAACCTTTGGTTCATCCATTTTTCTAATTTATTATTTAGTAATACTTAGTAATTATTTAGTAATTATTTAAGGTATATATAGTAATTATTTAAGGTATATATAGTAATTATTTAGTAATTATTTAGTAATTATTTAGTAATTTATATACTTCACTATGGAACACTATGGAACACTAATACACAATTTCTTTAAATCTACCCTCATCAAAATTAATTTGTGCATCTTGTATAACAAATAGATAAATATTTATTGGCTCATCCGATCCTGCGTCTTTCGTTATTTGTATTGTGATACCTTCTGATGCATTTTCAATTCTTCTCCCGAACCATGTAGAGAGTTATCATCCGTTGAACGTAAATCTAACCATAATGCATAATTGGTTGTTAGATATTTTTCTAATGTTGTATAGGTAAAATTTAATTTTTTTATCATTTTACTAATTTCTTTATCCTCTTTTGAATTCAAAGCAAAGAATTTATTTATCTCATCCCACTGTTGATAAGCTTTCATTCCTTGACTGTATAGTTGATTTGGAACTCCTTCTATTGTCATTTCTACTTTTGTTATTTCAGGATTAAAATAATGTTCTGTTGATGTTCTATCCGGATCTTCAAATAACATTAGAATACCTTTCATACTTCTAGCTGGAACATTTAGATTAATATTCCAAAGTGTATCAGATTTGTTTTTTTTTATTTTACTATGTCTAAGTATTCTATCATATAAAATAACCATCTTACCAATAAATCTATTTCTAATTACTCTAGCTAAATCAACATCGGAAACACTTTCAAATTCTAAACAAATATTCTTAATAACGTAAGAAGCATTTTTGTCAGTAGATTTAACTACTTTATTATAATCATTGAATGTAAGTTCATATCCAAGTCTATCTCCTAGACCAGCTTGATAAAAAGGCATATGTGATTCTAATAATTCAAAATCTAGAGGAATACAAAATCTATTTTTATAAGCTTTTACAATGGCTTCATCTTGTTTATCTGAAGAAGCATTACCAGATCCAACCCTATGTCTTAACATGTTTATTTTACCAATTCCTTGGTATGCCATATTTTCACGTTCTGTAGGAGACTTCCATAAATCTGTATAACAATGAAATATATCACTATCATCAATTGACATTACATCATTTCCTGATATTTTTATTGTTGTTTTCTTAATTATTGATCTTCCTATATTTGGATATATTGTTGCATTTGCATCACTATCACTTTTGATTTCAATTTCAAATGCTAATCTTGTTGTTCCAGGAACAATAACTTCATTACTACTTAGATTAGGAAATCTTACTGACAATTCTTGATTTTGATCAATAGTTGAAGGATTATTGCTTATTACAACACTTTGACGAATACCTTTAATACCTCTAGGTTCTCTTATTCTTCTGTATGGGTTTAGTTTTTCTCCGTAAGCCGACATTTTTTAGAGGGAAAAATGGAACTTTGTTCCAGCTGTGAAACATTTTTTAATGTTTAAAATGGCAGAAGGAGGATATGATTTTGAAAATCCTGTATATGATGAAGATGATTATGATGATTATGATGATGTTGATGATGATGAAGATGATGAAACTCCTTTTATAAATAATGATAAAAAAAATTACTATATTAGAAATAAAAAAAAATAAAAAAGTTCCAGGTAAAGAACCTATTAAACTTACTAAAGGTAATAGTTTTATATCTTTGAACACTTTAGAGGGTAAAATTGGAAGAGGTGCAATTAGAAACTTGTTGAATATACGTTATGAACCATTATCAAAACAAGCCAAAGAAAAATTACAAAATGCAGAAAGAAACATTCCAAATGTTGATAATATAGAAATGATTGATTTACCTAGAGCAGCTGAAACTGCAGTGAATACTGTTGAAATTGTAATGGAAACATCTTTTTCTGAAGAAGCCGAAACTAGAGTGAAAGAAATAGTTGGAATTGAACAAGGAACACAAACAATTATAGATAAAAGAGATATAGATGGAGTCCTTAAAGCAATGACTACTGTAAAAGAAGCGCTTGCAAATAACTTGGCTGAACTTTCTGAAACAAACAAAAAAATAGCATATGAAAAAAATAAATTAGAAAGAGTTAAGGAAGATAAAAAACTAAAAGGAAAAAAAATTAACCAAATTAATAGAATAAAAGAGACAATACATAAAGTATTAAATGAAGATACAACATTAGCAGAAAGAATAAAAACTTTATTTAGAGAACAAGGGATTACAATTGTTAGTATTTTAACTGCTTTTGGAATGATTATTGGTGTTATTGTTGAGACTTTTATTCCTGGTGGTGGTGGAACTGTAACACCTAAACCTCCTGGGAAAGGAGGAGATGTAAGAGATTGGATAAAAAAACAATTATCAAATATTGCTAAACTATTAGCAAAACTAGCAGGAAAAGCGGTAGAAGCATTACCTGGTATTATTGGAGCTATTGTAGGATGGTTATTAAAAACAACAGGAAATGTCGTTGCATGGTTTGGTAGTAATTTATGGGCTTTGTTAATTTTAGTTATAGGAATGATATATACAGCTGTTACCCGTTAGAGAACATACTCGTAAATAAATAAAGCTAAAAGTCCTGCTGTAATACTTCCTATTATAATAGATATTTTATCATCTTCATGTTCATCCGTTGTTTTAATGAGTTCACTAGGTTTTATTGGTTCACTAGGTTTTATTGGTTCACTAGGTTTTATTGGTTCACTAGGTTTTATTGGTTTACTTATTTCTGGTAAAGATTTTTTTGTTGGTGTACCACTTATATCTGTGGGTTGTGTAGTAGTAGGTTCAACATGAGAAACATTTACATCACTATTAGAACCAAGTGTTTGAATTTCTGTTGCAATTACAATTTTATTATTATATCCTACAATAGTGTCAATTTGTAATTCCATATCACTAGGAGACATATATAACCCAATACCATAAACATAATCAACTTTACTTCTTGCATTTTTTAATACACTTTCATAATTTTTTATTTGAGTAGGTATATCAATTGGACTGTCAACTACAGCTTGAACATTTACTAAAAATTGTTTTTGAGAATCAAATCCTGTACCTATTTTTAATATGTCTGTTTTTGTTAGAGCTTGCGCTCCTAATAGAGCCCATACAAACGTTCTAATACTTTCATTAATTCTTTCAACACCCGCTTTTGTAAAACCTTCTGATTTATCTAATATAAACATTGTCCATGCTTTGCTTATATCTACTGTATGTGATATACTATCGTTTGGACTAAGGAATGGACCCTCACTTTTACGTTCTTGTCTTTCTTTTCCAGATGGTTTAAAGTATTGTGACCATTGTCCAAGACCCTGACATTTAGAGCTACTTTCTAATTTTTGTCTCCAATCTGTATTTTGTGAAACATTAAATTCATCACATATCTTATTATATACAGCTTTGTTATAAGGATTTTTATAATAACAAAATGTCTTATCTGTTGGTAAAGGTGTTTCAAGTTCTTTTAAAATACGGGTAATACAATAAACATGAAATGTATATACTGTTTTAGTTAATAGAGTAGTGTTTTGCATATGATCTTGATAACTTACTCCACAACCAGAAGTAGCACACCAAACCGCAAAATTTAATTGACATTGCCACCAATCAAATGAAGAATGCTTCCATGTATTCCAAGGTTCATTACTGTGTAATGTAGGGTTTTGATAGTTTTGAAATAAATCAGGAAATGTTACTAAAAAACTATCATTTTGGTTAATATAAATTGTTTGTTTTGCAAGATTAATATTCTTTTTAGTATATTTAACATGTGGGTTATATGAAATATCACTATTATATTTAAATTCTTTTGGAATCATTTTTTATCAGTAAAAAATGTATCATATAATTTCCAATATTGATAAACCTATAAACTTACAACAATATATAGATAATAAACATGGAGATAAGAAAATTAGATTAAAAAGTTTTAATTATACTATAGGATGGTATAATATAGAAAATATTCAAATAATGGGTTTTTCAAATTCTCCACTCAAACATTTAAAAAAAAGAGATGTAGGTGATTTAGAATCAATAATAGAAGCATTTAAAAATCAGATAGAAAAATATGAAGAAGAATTAAAACTAACAGATAATGAAGAAATAAGAGAGAGTATAAGAGAGGAAATAAAAATAATGAAAGAGGCAGAAAGAGATTTTATAGAAGATAGTAAAGAAGAGTTAGAAAGAGAAAGAATGGAAGAGTTAGAAAGAGAAAGAGAAAGATTAGAAGAGTTAGAAAAAATAGAAAGAATAGAAGAGTTTGTAAGAGAAAGAGAAAGAGAAATAATGGAAGAGTTAGAAAGAGCAAGAATAGAAGAGTTTGAAAGAGAAATAGAAATAATGGATGAGTTAGAAAGAGAAAGAGAAATAATGGAAAGAGAAAGAGAAATATTAGAAAGAGAAAGAATGGAAAGAGAAAGAGAAAGAATAGAAAGAGAAAGAATGGAAAGAGAAAGAAAAGAGAAAGAAAAAAAAAAAAAAAAAAAATAAAAGCTAATATTATTAGTAATTATAAACAATTATATATTCACCTTGAACAAATAAATAGTACTTATAATTTTCATAATGGAGCACCTAGTAAAATCTTAGGAGTTGTTCCTGTTGAAAATAAATCATTTGGAGATATTGTTAATATTATTTTTGATAATTCAGAGTATAAAAAATTAACTATAGGAAATATTTCTGAATTAACTATAAGTGTTTGTGATGAATGGGGGAAAAAAATAAATAATCATGGATTACCAATGAGTTGTGTTTTAGAAATCATCTAAATTATATAAAATTTATTTTTTATCAATAAAAATGAATCATATAATTTCCAATATTAATGAACCTATAAACCTACAACAATATATAGATAATAAACATGGAGATAAGAAAATTGGATTGAGAGGTTTTACTTATAATATAGGTTGGTATAATTTAATTGGACAATGGATTGATACTAACATTCGTAAATCCCCACCACCCAAAAAAATAATTTCAGATGGTTTTTATAATTTTCAACAAATAGTTGATGTATTTAAAAATTTTGACAACAGAATAACATTAACTGTTGATGAAAAAAATGGTATTGCTTGTTTAAAAGCAGAAGAATACCCAACAATAAGTTCAGTTAGTGATATAACCTATGGATTAATAATAACCAAAGAATTAAGAAAAATGTTAGGATTTAAAGAGAGTCATTATTTGGAAAATTCACCTCTTATTAACCTCCCATGCTATGGTGAACAACCAATAGATTTAACTCCTTATAAACAATTATATGTTCACCTTGAACAAATAAATACTTCTTACAATTTCTTTGATGGTGCACCTAGTAATATTCTTGGTGTTATTCCGGTTGAAAATAAACCATTTGGGGATATTGTTAATATAAACTTTAGTAATCCAGAATATAAAAAATTAACTATGGGAAATATTTCTGAATTAAATATAATTGTTCGTGATGAAAAAAGACAAAAAATAGATAATCATGGATTACCAATAGTTGTGTTTTAGAAATTATTCCTTAGTGTGTTCCATAGTGAAATTTTTTAAAAAAGATTTTATAAAAAGTATATACTAGATGATAGTAAGATAGATTTATATTTTAATAATTTAAAGTCAAATTTAGAAAGTAAATTATTTAATAATTTAAAGTCAAATTTAGATAGAGAATTACTTGATACTTTAACAAAATTAGACCTTGTGGTAAAAAGAATAGAGGAATCCTTAAAAAACATTACAATAAGTGCTGAAATAAAAGGTTCTTTATTTAAAGGTAAGGTGTTTTCATTTGGAAATGCCGGTAGAGAAAAAGATGTTGGTTATGTTGTGATAAGGCGTGGTTATATTACTGGTATTGGTCTGTCGAGTAAAAGGACAAGTGGTGAAGTGCGAGTTGGTGTGTTGGTGGATGGAGAGCTTTTAAGTGGGTGTGATATTACTTTGCATACAACACCAGCAAAACATGATAATTTTGAACGCCCTTTTTTAGTTGAGGCTGGAAGTGTTATTAATTTTGTTAGTCTGATAGATAATACAACTGTAGTTAATACTGTTGCCTCGTTATTGTTTGAATTTAAATAATATATATAAAAATGAAGCAACCAACGGCCCCAAATTTATACCCTGATTTAAATAGTAAAATACTAGATTCACAACCGGACTATGGAACTATCCATAGTGCAGAGCAGCCGGAAGTGGAACGAAGTTCTAGCCGTAGTGAACTCCAGGAACCAAGTCAAAATTATAGATTACAAAAAATCTCAGAGATTGAAAAAACATTAATTAATGAGAGAGATACTCGTAAAGCATTATATAAAAAATATAAAAGAGGAATAAATATAACAGATGGAGTAGACACAGCTTTAATGTCTGCTAGTGTAATTATAGGAATTGTTGGAGTGGTTATTCCTGTTCTATTACCATTTGAAATTATTGCCATTACATGTGGAGGTATTGGAGCCACTATAAAAATTGTTAGACGTAAATTTATGAATAAAATAAAAAAACATAATAATATTAAAACTATTGCTAACACTAAATTAAACAGTATAAAAAATTTAATCTCTAAAGCTTTAACAGATGGACATATATCTGAACAAGAATTTAAACTTATATTAGATGAATTAGAAAAATATAATGAGCTTAAACAATTAACAAAAAACTCTGCGGTTCCAAAAAACTATTCAAAAGAAGAAAGGCAAAAATTAATAGAACAGGGAAGACAAGAAGCAATGGAGATAATATCCAAAAATATAAAAACTGTATAATATTGAATTTTTATAATACGTTAGAAAACCCTCCTCCTCCATATTCAGAGTGAGGATTAATGTAAAAAAGGGGTTTAAGAAAAAAACATAATTTTCTTTATTTTTTTCATTGTTGTTTTTTTTAAAGTTTACATTAGTGTGATTTTTTTGATTTTTTAGAGTAGTAGTATAGGTATTGAGAGTGTTTGCTTTTTGGGGGTTTTACACATGATAAGCCAGGCGCGCGGATTAGTGCGCCTGGATTTTGAAGTGTGTTAGACCCGCAGTGAGCCAAACACTCTCAATACCTATACTACTGTGACGGTATTGCTTGTGATGGGGAAACCACCTATTTTATACGATCACAGATAGTTGCACCGGATGTCATTGAGTCTATAGATGGGTATCGATAGACGTAATACACACACAATATTGTTTGAATCAAATTCTTAGTGACCAGCTGTAAATGAGCTACTTTCTGGTCGGTCATGGTGAACGAGTGCTAATCAGAATGACATTTTTGCCATGAAACTGTAACAGAAAATGTGCTACTGGCATCTGCATCTCCATACTGGAACCGACGTCTGTTTTGGATCTAAATGATGATACGTCTTGGATATGTAACGTTTTAGTATCAGAGACTGCATTTTCTGGGCAGTTTCTGTTAGCCACATTGTTGATGTTGCAAAGTTTACCATTTTCCTTTGATTTGATATCAAAGATTTCATGAGAATGATTGATACTGAATCTACTGTAAAGAAAAAATCCGTGGATGTTGAACTTTTTGTTACATAGATAACAATAAACACTCTTTAGTTGTAAGTGAGTCAATATCAGTATATTCTATCTATCATTAAAAACAGAATAAACAATTAGGGTGACATTCCTCTCCATCTGTAAGACCCAATAATACCATATCAAAAGCACGTTCCTTCCCAACTGTGGTAAACCATAGTAACGTCAGAGAGCTTTCTTCTCGACACTTCTCGTATTCCGGACCTGTTTGCCCTGTATCAGTATAATGGATATGATATTATACCGTCATGCCACAGGTTTTCATGGCACTGCAATGTATATCTTTTTCAAGTAAGCATAGTCTCCAAATTTAACGAACACTGTTGGCGGGACGTAAAATCAAACAAACTAACTAAACGCTCAACTTCGTCCGCCAGTTTACATTAGCTCATTAAACAGTGAATCTTTAAATCTAAATTTATTTAATTGTTGTTGAAAATTATCCCTCAAAAGAAAATAGAAAAACTTGCATTAGTAGGAATGATAAGCCATTGTCCAGACGACAGATTTTTTTTTGTCTAATGATGACATAATGTTTAGAAACCAGACCATGCATGTGTTAAGAAACTCCATGTACATGATCCTCTCCTTTTTTTCTGGAACGTCTCCTTTCTCTTAGACGAAGCTCCAATTAAAATATTGAGGGATTGTCTAAGACATGCTAAACAATTCTTGCCCTGAAAGCTGTCTGATTGAAACACATTTTCACTGACGTTGTTTTTGTAATGACAACAACGAATACGATCGATGGTGTCTGTACTGAACCAGTTTTTACGCCTTACAAGACCATTCAAAATTATGCCTCAAGCAGGATTCGAATCATCAATCTTAAGACATCCCGAGTCATTGTGCACCCCATTCAGACCGTCCGACCGTTGTAACAACTACTTCTGTTTGTTTGTTGGGTTTAACGTCCCACCTACAGTATTTCATTCATTTGGAGACATGTCTACCTGAGATAGATATAGTGCTGCCACACTGCAGTATCACGCTGTAGACATGTGGCATGATACCACATCCAGTCACATTATCCCGACACCAGACCAACTAGTGCCAAGCAAGGGAGCTATAACAGTACCATTTTTTACGACTTTGGTATGTCGCGGCCGGGGATCGAACCCACGACCTCCCGCTCCCGGGGACGGTCACAAACTTCTTCTACATTACTTTTACGATTGGGATGAGACTTTGCTCATGCATTTATAAAGACGTGTAGATGTACGTGACATAATTTATACCCATGCCATTTAAAGAAAGACAGAGTTGTGGCCCCTAAATTGATTTAAAAATATTTTCTTTTGTTCCACGAAAAAAGCCACATGGCTGGTGTATTTATCGACTTCGGCGATACTTCTAGTTCAATTCTTTCTATATCGAATCTGGCAAGGGTTTTATACAAATTTTATATAACGAATTAAGGCGAAGGAAATAAAAAGGTGCATTTTTTAGATTAAAAAATGATTAAATCATTAGCTCTGCATCGAATATCAAATTCATGCATGACTGAATTCCACGAGATAGAAATATAATAAAGAGTTTACATTCGATTATATTTTGCTTTAGCTCTTCACGAGACAAGTCTTTCTTAATTCGCTAAAAATATTAGCAAAATTTGAAGAAAAATCGACATATATGAATTCTAAAAAATGTACATTGTACATAGAACAGACCAAAATATGATTTTATTGAAGATGATTTAAATATACAGTGGTTCCGCGTTATACATAAACAGATGCAAAACGCACCAATGTGGGATTGAAACAACCACTGTAATGAACACGTGATGCAGATGATCTTTTTTTCTGTAGTTTATAATACTTATGACTTATTTGTTAATATGTTTTGTTTCATTACGTTTATGCATTATTATATGGGATAAACGCACGGTACGAGATTATGTCATTGTAAATCATTTAACCCCACTGGGTGACTAGGTTCGTTCCTGCCCTTAGGGATATGTACAGGTAATCTCATTATCAAATGGCCTTAATTATGACAATCAATATGTTACATGGATCTCATGGTTACATATATATTCATATATAGCACAAAACTACGTGTAGTTTTGCGTTTTCTTGCAGTCCGAACTGTCCAAAAAACTAGATGAAGTCTTTTGTATGAACATGAATTATTGCAGGATATTTTCATATCCTAATGTTTTAGTCTAGGAATCAATGCATAGAAGGTTGTGTATGTCAGTATAATCATTTATTTGTATGATAGCGTATACTAATGCAGACGGATTTGTACTCGTGTAAATGCTATGATGACTAAATTCAACATTCATTTAAAGAGATTAACAAAGCTAATTCCGAGATAAAGGTGTGTCGCCAATGACGTCAAGGATCAAGGAGAGCAGATACCGGTGATTCTGTTAAAAGCTTCATTATCATCTTCTTCTCGTCGTCGTCGTCATCATCATCATCTTCTTCTTCTTCTTCTTCTTCTTCTTATTCTTCTTCTTTTGATACACTTCTCAACAATACTATATACGGAAGTCATTTAGTTGTTATTAAAGCAAATTTCACACTTAATAATATCATAATACAGCATGCCCATAGAGCCCCTGCAGGGGTTTTTTACCCACAAAATTGGCCATGTATCCATAAAATTGTAGGGCTCTCTATATATGAGGCTATAAAGCTCAGGAAAAACAGCAATGCAAAACTCAGCAGGCACCCTGTAATAAAATGACCACTATGAGTATGATGTCTCTTGTTCTCATTTGGATCATATTCAATCTTACACACCAATGTGTTCTGTTATGAAGAACACAGAACTACATTGCAACTGTTGTTTATAGATATTGTATCTTTATGTCCACCATACTCGTGACAGACTCATTTTGAGTTTAGTAACGACAACTGAAGACGCCATTTTATAGGTGTTGTAAACCCTTTACTATAAGACTCCAAAGTGGCACAGTGGTAATTACTCCGTCTTCAGTATCCCTCCTTGATCAAGAAAGTATCGCACCATAAGATATATACCTTAATGTTGTTGGCAATTTAGCTTCGTTTTAGTTCTTGATTTTGTCTTTCATTTAGATATGACATCGTTCTAGGCTAATCTGTTCACAATAGATTTCGCTGTATCTAATTTTGAAGACATATATGTCTTATCCAGGTTAGGCGACGATTTTATAGCGGGTTTTTTTTTGTACGCACGTGCGTTAGTGCGTAAGCCCAGGCACGCCCTTGGCAAAAAAACAACAGGGTCGGTATAATAAATAGGGTCGGTCGGGTAATAAAGTTTTTACGCCTTAACCAAAATAAAACAGTTCACAGTTTACATAAACCGGTACGTTTTATTTTTGATCGATCAATGTATTTGATCTTAATGGCTGTCATTACACGAAATTCTCGTCTTTCATCGGTGGATAATAGTGCTTTTTTGCCTCTTTATTTGCAAACTTTCCAGTAGCACATCTCATTAAAATCTTCAAGGAAGCCGATAAAACTATTGAAGCTGAGTTATTTTCCTTTGTACTCTGCGCATTAATCTTTATTCGGATGCAAACGGAACTTGCCGGAGACGGTCGGCTAGACATAAATGGTTTATAATTCTAATGCATTTTCTTCTCGTGCAATAGATTCGAAAAAAGCATGTTTGACCCTGCTTCTTTTTTTACCATTTGCAATTCAGCTGTAGAACATTTGTAGATATGAACCAATTCTACCAACATTAATTAATGCTAAGTTAATCCAGTCATCATTAAATTGTGATGCTGGTCCATCAAGTGATTGCATGAATTTAATAGTCAATGCAAGCCTTTATAGACTTGAAGCAAAATAGCCCATAACTCCAAGTCAATGGATGTTTGCATCTACCCCATAATTGTAAAAATGGATGGTTTCTCCACCACAGGCAATAGCGTCACAGACGGTATTGAAGCTATTTTCAGAAGCATAAGATTTAGAATTAATATTTTCGTGTGACATAAAATGACAGATCACATTCACCCTTCGCGCATGCTCTCACTTCACTGAACTCCCGGAACTGGTAAAGTTGCACAGTGGCAGAACGTTTTATGCCTGCTTCGAGGATATCGAAATCTATATTTAACCGATTTCCCGAAATGGGCGTTTACGAAAAATGGCGTTTTCCCGTGCGCTTTGACCTTCACTTGGCCACTTTATTTGTTATGGGTCAAAGCCTTCACCAACATTAACGAGGGAGAGTAGAAAAAATATTTCCATTGATCATCTGTGAACAAGCTTCTTTAAAATGGTACATGTATATGAACTAATGGATTTTTTTCTTTGCCTTGCAGTGTGCGTAGAATCTGAGCTTCAATATTGTATGAGAAAACAAAGGAGATCTGATCAGACATCTGGAAAGAAAAAACCATAACACTTTCTCGAAAATATCGTTTAATAAATATATTTTTATATTTATAGAAATTTCTCAAATTATCAATTTATTGATTTTAGGTTTCAGGAGAAATTTTATAACCTGAATGAACTTAGAAAAAATGTGTGTTAATTTATAATTGTATAAAAAATATATAAAAAAATGACAATCTGAAAAGTATCCATAACTGCGAGTTAAAAAGATAACAGAATTAATACGTTGGACTTTTATTAAAGGCCATCTGTATTAAGCGGTCAACAACGTAGTCAATTTTGATACTTCAAAATTATTGTATTTTGTCATATATTTAATCTTCATTTGGAAGTCACCTCTGTTAGGCGGTCACCTCTGTTAAGCGGTCACATTCTCATTCCCTTGACAGGCCGCTTAAGGCTGGTTGGACTATACAAACAAAGTACAGTAATCATCTCACGAGGACTCGTCATATACTCGTATTTAACCAAAAAGAAACTGTCATTTCCTCCTTTAAAGGTAGTATTATTTTACTATAATGGACAAGTATTATTTTGAGTTAGTGGATCTATAAAACATTTATATTCAAAGGCAAAATTGAGTGTTTTGCTAATAAGGTTAACATTTGAATTGTTTTTATTCAATGCATAAGTCTTATAGAGTCAGAATCAAAATTCAAAAACGATAAATCATAATTTGACAAGGACGTTTTCAATTAGAAATGCAAATCTATGTATTACAGGTGTGGCCATTTCATTTTCAAGACACATAGAAAACAAATTGCAATGGGGGTTTCATTTTTGGTTCAAAATATACGAGTGTATAACAGGATCATATTTTTAAATCAACTAAACATACATGTATTCCATAATCTTTCATAAAATAAAATGCGATCTCGCTCTGAAATAAACAAAAAATTAACTCATGAAAAATTGAAGTCTGACGCTTAAATTTCACTCGTGAAATAAAATGCGATCTTGTACTCAAATAAACAAATCAGATGAATATGTTCACTCGTGAAAGAAAAGACGACCTTGCACACAAATAAACAAATAATACACTCGTAAAATAAAATGCGATCTTGCACTAATATGAACAAACAATAAACTCATGAAAGTTGCAGTCTGGCTCATAAAATTCACTCGTGAAATAAAATGTGATCTTGTTGTTGTTGTTGTATTGGGGTTTACCGTCGCTGCGATAGTATTTCAATCGACGTCCAGCTAATTACAGGTGGAGGAAGACACCGAGTACACAGAGGTACCCGGGTAGAACCACCGACCTACCGCAAGCCAGCTGGAAGGCTGTGATCTTGTACTGAAAAAAAAACAAAAAAAAAAACAACGGTGCATTATCCAAAGCCTGAATTCAAATAAACAAATAGTACACTCGTGAAATAAAATGAGAAAAAATATACTATAAGCGTAGATTAGATCTTGAAATTAATTCTCTGGAATGTATATGGATTGAAGCTTATGTAAATAATAACAAGCATATCTTATTTGGAACATTCTATCGTCCACTAAATTCTGATGCCTCCTATTTTAACATGATTGAAAGCTCCATTGATAAAGCATTTGACTCCGATATACAAAATAACCATAACGGGTGATTTTAAAACCTTCCAACAATTTTTTACCAGATTATAAATGAACCTACACATTATACGGAAAGTTCTGAATCTTTAATTGGCCTAATTTTTGTATCTAGAACTGAAAACGTTATACATTCTGGAGTAGGTGAACAGTTTCTTAGCCAAGAACATAGTTATCATTGCCCTGAATATGGAATTTTAAATTTTAACAAAACTGAAGTATACTGTTATACTAGACATATATGGAGATACGACTTACGTGATTATGAACAATTTCGATTAGATATATCCGAAACTAATTGGGATAAATGTATTGATGATGATATAGATATATATGCGGTTAATTTTTCTAATAACCTTATAAATATAGCTAAAAGTAATATACTTAATAAATATATGAAAATAAGAATAAATGATTCACCATGGATAACATCAGATATTAAAAAGCAAATTCGGAAACGAAAAAGGTTATATAAAAAAGCTAAAGATGATACGCAATCAAATCACCTTTGGCAAAAAATAAGAAGAGTAAGAAATGAAACTATAAATATGATAAAAGTGAATATTATCTTAAAAGGTCTGATAAACTTAAAGATGATGGCTTATCCTCAAATGATTGGTGGAAAATTTTAAAACAATTTATTACAAGTGCCTCTAGTAACTCAATACCCCATCTAACTGATCCCTATAAAATTCTGTAACTACTTGTGACACTGAAAAAGCAGATTTACTCAACTATTTCATTTGTAGTCAGACAAAGATAGATGAAAGTAATAAAGATGTGCCTCTTGTTCTGCCGGTAAATGAGAATGGTTTAAGTAATATAAGATTAACCACTTCTGAGGTCAAAGACGTTTTAAAATCTCTTCATAAAGCTGCAGGTCCAGATGGCATTAACAACAGGATACTACATAAAGCATCATAATTACGAACTTTCAGAACCTCTCTGTGATCTTTTTAACACATCCCTAGCTTCCTCTAATGTTACCAGCAGTTGGAAAGAAGTTCATGTCACTGCTGTTTTCAAAAAAGGCGATCCCTCACTCCCAAAAAATTATAGACCTATTTCCTTATTGAATACCATTAAAAAAGTTTTAGAACGTATAATATATAAACATGTTTTTATCACCTTTAAAGTAATAACATCTTTACACCATTCCAGTCTGGATTCCTACCTGGTGATTCAACTGTTAATTAAACTGACTTATCTTTATAATACTTTCTGTAAAGCTCTTGACGATGGCTTAGAAGTCAGAGTTGTTTTCTTTTTTATCAGTAAAGCCTTTCATAAAGTATGGCACAAAGGTCTTTTAGCCAAATTAAATGCTTCAGGAATATCAGTCCCCTGCTAACATTGTTTTCTGACTACCTTTCGAATAGAAAACAGCGAGTTGTTCTTTCTGGGGCTAAATCCACCTAGTTAACAGTACATTCAGGGGTTCCTCAGGGTTCGATACTGGGTCCTCTACTTTTTCTTTTTATTAATGATATTGTAGATAATATAAATTTAAAAATTAATGTATGTGCAGATGACAGTAGTTTATACATTATTACTGATGATCTCTTATGTGCAACTAACTTGCTTCAATCTGATATTGACCTGATATCCTCATGGGCTGACAAGAGGCTTGTAAATTTAAATCCCTCTAAATCTGAATCTTTATTAATTACAAGAAAACATTCTCCACGTTACCATCAGCCTCGTCTTGAAATGTAAAATCAACTTATTCCTGAAGTAATAGAACATAAACATCTTGACGTTTATTTTAATAATAACTGTACTTGGCATCCTCACATCCATTATGTTACTAAGAAAAGCTTGGCAGCGAGTTCATATAATGCGAAAATTAAAATATTCTCTAGATCGTAAAGCATTGGAAGTTATTTACCTTTCATTTATTCGACCTATACTGGAATATGCAGACGTTGTTTGGAGCAATATAACCGAATATGAATCTGATGAACTCGAAAAAATATGGTTTACATACAGATAGTTCACTCGTGAGATAAAATGTGATCTTGCACTCAATAAACAAATAGTTCACGTGTGAAATAAAATGCAATCTTACACTTAATAATCATATAGTTAACTCGTGAAATAAAACGAGATTTTGCATTCAAATAAACAATCATTTCACTCGTTAAATAAAATGAGATATTGCAATGAAATAAACAAATAGGTCACTCGTATAAAAATGTGACTTGCACTCGGAAAAAAACAGTCAAATAAACATATACTTCATTCCTGAAATAAAACGCTATATTCACTCATATAAAAAAGATTTATTCATGAAATAAAATGCGATCTTGCACTCAAATAAGCAAATAGTTCACTTTTTTTTCAAGTAGTTGGTGAAAAGGCTGACAAAAACACAAGAGAAAATCAAATCTGTATGATATGACATAATATTATCTCGTAAGAGGAGAGATACCTTTACCCAAAAAAGAAAACTTACGAAAAACTTGAAAAAAGAATAAATAAAAATAATGTTTGCTATTTTTTCTGGTAAGATAGTATTTCATTTCACGTTTGGTCTGATAAAAATGTGTTGTTTTTTATGAAAATAATTTATGATATTGAAAAAATCAATATATATAATCTACATGAATATTTCTATAGAGGTCATATAAAACCATTACTCTCTGTAAATATTTCAATCCATTCAATCTGAATAAAAGACGATTTCGTTGGTACATTTACATTCAAAAATAATGCCATACTTATTCATGGTAACAACAGAAATAAATTCACAACAAAATTAATGATTTTACGGTAATTAATTGATCATATTGTTTGACCTCCAGGGGCAAAGCTAGCGTTACGTCAGTAACTGAAGTTTTGGATTTTGACAAGAAAACGATATTTTCTTCAAGCAACATTCCATGTAAGTGTTTGTGAGTAACATCACAAACCACTTAGCTACGCCACTGTCGCAAGTTTTACGACTATCAGGTAACAGGTTACGTTCCTTGTAATGAACACATTTTCTCGGCCCAGTACTTATGTTATTATTGATTAGATATGGGCCAGGTTCCAATTGTTCCAAAGTTAAATGTAAGAACACGAACTTGGCATCGGATGCACTCGGTTCTTCTTGTTTTTTGTTCTGTATACAACAATATCATAAATTTCCATTCGCATTTTCTCGGCACGTTTTTGCCATTGCTTATTCAAGGGAGCAAATATCTTTAACAGTTCCATCCGGCTCTCTCGGAACCAAAACACGTACAGATATGGATCTAGTAGACAATTTATGATTGTCACAGTTTCTGATGACATTCGCAGACCCTTGATGGTCAGTTTCTTGAATTGCAGAAGCGCCAAAATGGTGACGTAAGCAACTAATGAGACCAAAATTGTCAACCAAAACACCAGTACTAATGACGTAGATCTATAGCTTTTCATTAAGGACAAAGCCGAGGCTAATCCGATTTCCCCTTGTTTATTGTTGTGCACCTGCTTAGTTTTAATTAGTTTCAATATTTTCCAGTAGCACACAAAGGCAGTGGAAAGTACCAACACTGAAATCAGCATAAGATAAATTGAAATTATATGATTGCAATTTCCAGGTTTTGTCAGTACCAAAACAAAATTGCCATCTCTCATTGCACATACAAGGTAGCGCACGGCAAGGAAACAGAAGGCGAAGCAACACCAAACAACTGTTGAAACACGCCGAACAAATCTCTTAGAAAACAAAGACAAATATCTTTCTGGCCACAGAAACAAGTAAAGTCTTTCAATAGACATTAAGGCAACAGACATATACCCGAGCTGAATCCAGATGTTTCCAATGACGTTTAAGTTAACATTATACGCAGGTTCTTGGACGAACTTCCTTACCGTCGCCGTCGTTATAAACAGACAGTCAAAGACCAGTAGGCCGCGTGACAGAAACCTCGTAGAATACGGTATTTTCCGTGTTTTGTGCATTGCGTAACATGCAAGAGCACTGGAAAAGAAGGAGACAATGCCAAGCACAACAAAAGTGCCGAGTACTTCAGGACTGTAGACTTCAATGAAAGCAT
>CM037789.1:642334-654120 GCA_021229015.1 Solen grandis | reverse complement strand
CGTAGTTCATTAATTGTCCCGAATACAATACGATATGAAAAAGAATAAATATTGCGGTCTATTAAGAATGTCGCGTGACCTCGTTTAAGGGAGCGGTAGGGGCTGCAACCCGATTTGATTGTTTCAATCGCGTTTTTGCGGTGAATGACGTAGTTGATTAATTGTCCCGAATAACAATACGATATTATAAAAGAATAAATATTGCGGTTTACTCATCCTCGAAAACGATAGACGCGTGACCTCGTTTAAGGGGTGGATAAGGGGATTATATCATACCCGAAACAATAGGTCATTAAACATAAATATTGCGGTTTATCAAGAATGTCACGTGACCTCGTTAAAGGGGTGAGGTCGGGGATTATGTCATACCCTAAACAATAGGCCATTGTCCTAATTAATGACGTCATAGCGTGCTTTCGTGAAATCGTGAAATCGTGGATTTCTGGCCATCCCATTGATATATACTACTAACAATGGTAATCTTAGGGTCAAATTGACATGTTATGACAGGTGACAGAAGTTCTTTTATTACCCCACCCACCGCTTGTTATTTTGTTGCCATAAGTTATCTCCCCTGAAAACTAAAAACAGTGATTTTCGCCATTTTCCTATGATAAAGTTTAGATTTTTTTTACGCAAGTTGATATAAAAAATATAAAATGCATCTTTCTTCCATGAGTTTTTCTCATAAATCAAATTCAGTTTTTCATATTCACAGAAAATACATATTTTCCATAGGCTTCAAAGTTAACTTATATGCGGATTATGTCCCCCAAATTCGATAAAAATTGAAAAAAACTCTTGGTGAAATATTTTTTTTTTTAGATGTCTTCAAAGTGACAAAGTTTCATAGAAATGTTACTATCCAGTGGCAAGATATGGAATATGACTATTAGGATAGGAAGACCTTAAGTCTATTATTTATTGATATCAACAATTCAATTGTTGATATCAACAAATGATTTGGAGATATCAACGGATGATTTGAAGATATCAACAATTAAATGAAATGAATACTTATCCGTAATTGTAATTGATTTAAAGATATCAACAAATGCATTGTTGATATCAATAATTCAATTAATGATATCAACAAATGATTTGAAGAGATTTACAATTGAAGTGATTTGTAGAGATCAACAATTGATTTGTTGATATCATTAATTCATTTTAAGATCTCTCCAAATCATTTGTTGCTATCTTCAAATGATTTGATGATATCAATAATTCATTTGAAGACATCTCTAAATATTTGAAGAGATCTTCAAATCTACATCAACTCAAATATTTGAAGATATCTTCAAATATTTAGAGATATCAACAAATGAATTGTTGACATCAATAATTCAATTAATGATATCAACAACTGATTTGAAGAGATCTACAATTGAAGTGATTTGTAGAGATCAACAATTGATTTGTTGATATCATTAATTCATGTTGAGATCTCTCCAAATCATTTGTTGATATCTTCAAATGATTTGTTGATATCAATAATTCATTTGAAGATATCTCTTAATATTTGAAGAGATCTTCAAATATTTGAGTTTATGTAGATTTGGCGTTCCATACAATTAAGCTCGAATAATTTGAAACTCTCTGTTTATTACATATCAATTACATTTATTATCTATGTTGGACCTTCGGTAAAGAAAATGTTCAATTAAGCTCGCCTGGTTCCTGATATTGCCTACTGCTTATCTACGATACCAATCGTATCAACAAATACGGAATTTCACGGCCGCCGATTCGACTGTTTCTAACATGTTCCGGAAACTGCCTAATTTGCACAAATATAAATACAAGTCATCTAAAAATAGAAGTGCACGCACCATTTTATGTACAGGTTAATGTTTGTTATCGAGGGTTTAACAAATTAAACCGCTCAAGCTCGGCGCAACTGAGCGAGCGGTTTAACTTGTTAAACTCTCGATAACAAACATTAACCTCTTTAATGTATGGAATTATGTTTTGACGATACTGTCCTAGTCCCCGCCCATAAATTCCCGCCTTTGAAGAACCAACGAATCAAATATGCTTCTAGATTGCTCATGCAAATTTAATTTCAAATGTGGCTCGTGTCTAAAAATAGACATGATGCAAGCTCATAACGACATGGGAGCGACAATTGCTAAATGTTAACGCAAGTTTTGATCTCTTAGAGGGATATTGAATAATGTTAAAAACATAAAACTGAAGTAGCGCCTGCTACAATGACGTCTACTGAGATAAAGACACCAACCACAAGTGACAAAAATGCATGATGCTAAAGTTCCAAACTAAAAAAATTGTGATAGTCATAAATCTAAACTTCATTTTTTACATCGATTACGAACAAGTACTAAAATTTATACAAGTTTTAGCCTACCAAAATTCCTTCCAGGGCATTTCTAATTTATGAAGTATGAAGTGAAAGCCGTTTTCAGCATTTGCATATGGAAGGGATTTAAACCCTTTGAGTACGAAAAGGCAAACTGTAGGTGGTTGAACATTTCTCTCCAAGTCAAAATTTTCTTATATTTTTTTTCTTTAAGTCATGGTAGCACAGGAAAGGAAGCAAGAAATTCAAGGACTTTAATAGGGCTAAGTTCAATTTAGGGTGATATCGGGTTTTCTTAATCGGGACAACACGAAGCCGTAATTTAAACCTGCACGCACCTGCTAGACTGACTAAAAATGGTCGATAAAATGGCGTATAAATGGCGCACATCACGTGATATCACGTTTATAGTTAATATCACCTGACTTCAGACTGGATCCCGTCTCATCATAAGAATCATGAAGCATACATAATACTGAGCGGGCTAACATCTCATCAGGTGCTAATCTTATATCCGGCAAGTAGCGAGGAACGACTATAGATGTTCCTTCCCATGGGAAGGAACAATTAATCATTCTCGATGGCTCTGGTGGCGGCGTATGCGGTTATTATTGTGGGAGGAAACCGAAGAACTCTGACAAAACCCTCGTGCCTGACGTGCGACCACTGTACCTCCTCACGTGCGTGACCAGGAATCGAACCCGGGACGCATTGGTGAGAAGCGAAGTGCGTAACCACTACGCTATTCTGGCACTCTGGCACTGTGATAGTCAGATCAGGCGGGAAAAATATGCACTGATTGAGGCAGTGAATACTTCATGCTATTCACTTATATTTGCGGTTTGTTGTTGATGATGTTTTACGAGTCACATGATGTCACTACTATGATTTCTGTAAAAGGTCGTAATACTGGTACTGGTATGACTAGTTGGTCCGGTGTCAGGATAATGTGACAGGGTGTTGTGTCATGCCACATGTCTACGGTGTGATACTGCAGTGTGGCAGTACTATATCTGTCTCAAGTACACATTTTCTCCAAATGACTGAAATACTATTTCCAATAAATAATCTTTTCTATATTCGTATCAGTTCTCGTTGCTTCTGTATAGCCACGCCACTATTCCTACCTTTAAACATGTTGATCACATGTGCAGTTAATTCAAAACGTATGCTAGGTTATCTATTATTCCTAGCGGTTTAAGAAGTTAAATTTTGAAAAATACTGCAATCCCATCGGTCAAAATGTAATGCCACACATTAATGACGTATAAGCTTTAGTGTGTTGGGGAATACTTGACACTAGACACTTGTATTTGCTTTTTTTTTTTTTTTTTTTTTCTTTTTTTTTTAACGACTTCATCATACTGGATATGATATTATGATTACTATGTAAATGTTATTTGACATTCAGTTCTCATTGTTTATAAACAGTTCATTCAAAATAAAAAAGTAGAACTTCTACGCTGTTCTCATTGCATTTCATCATAGTTTGAACATTGCCAATATAGGCCACGCCTTATCCTCCCTCTTCTCACATGCGCAGAAAGGTTTTCCACAGGTGCAGTTCATTCAGCGCGTATACTAGGTTATCCATTAAACTAACGGTTTAACAAGTTAAACCGATGGAAAATGTTGAAAAATACTGCAATCTCATTGGTCAAAATATAATTCCATACATTAAATGGGAGTATAGTGTTCAACTTTATTGAAATATTTCTCCGATGAAAAACAAATGTTATGCAACAGAGAATACATCAATTAATTGTCTATAAAGAAATGTTGTGGCTGAATCAAACACCCCAACTTGCACGAGGGAACCGTTAAACCGTGCACGGGTTAGACATTGGGACATTCGCAAGACACCTGTTTGGTTACAAACACTTATGATTATGCATGACCTACGAGAGCCAAGCTGACTACGTGATAGAGCTTGATCGATTCCGGAAATCTTCGTGTGAATAATAGGGACGGGTAGGAGAATTTATTTCCTACAGTCATTTAATATATTGGTGCTTCTATCGACATCAATCGGGCTAATCGCTTGACCCACAAAGGCAATATTTTGCATATCGTCAAAAGAAAGATTGAATTTTCATATTTTCACATTATTTTCTGCATTTATTTCATTGATTTTGGGTAGTATCGCACCTTTAATGAAATTTATCGTATTCCTATCGCTTGCTTCTATTTAAGGTGATTTTGTTTGGTCGTGAACCTGAAAAATTAAAAACTTTCATTGCATATGTAAACTCGATCGTAGTGTTAGATACAATCCACGATGATGATGATGATGATGATGATGATGATATATCAGTCGCACGTGTAACATGATGTAGACGAATACACAAAAAAAATTTGATTTTGAGATACATTTGCTGTCATAAAAATGCAGCAGTCGTAATTTTAAATATACCGTTGAATTATTATTTAGTTTTTAAAATTAAAAATTTGCAATATAAAATTTGTTTAAATTAGTAGATGCAGTTGAATTTATACATATAAAGTTGCAGCTAAATTTGACAGAATTTTGCAATTATTTTTGAAGTATAAGTGCAATTAAAATTATCAGTTATCGTTTATATTTAAATTTTATGGAATTTATCGCAAGCGACGAGAAGCGGAGCGCCGCGATAAATCCATAAAATTTAAAATATACTATCGATAAAATATTTACAGTTTGTCACGTACGCCATACATCTTTGCCTTTGACCTCGCGTTGAGTTACAGATGAAACTATAAAAATACAGTTGCAACATTATTTGAGGCACAGTTGCAATTATAAGTATACAGTTGCAACTAAATATGAGATAAGGTAATTATATTTGAGATACAGACAAAACTATAAATATTCGGTTGAAGTATGTTTGAGATACAGTTGTACTTATAAATAGACAGTTGCAGTTATAAATATACATAAAATTAAAAATACAATAACAATTATATTTGAGATAAGAAACATTTATTGATATACATTTTTAATTATAGGTATACAGCTGCAACGATAAATTTACAAATGCAACATTATTTGAGATACAATTTCATTTATAAAAATACACTATCAATTATATTTGAGATAAAGGTTCAATTATAAATGACAGTCGCATCACTTTTGAGTTTAAAAATATGTAGTTGCATTTATGAATAAATAGTTACAATTACCTATACACATCTGGAACTTTGTTTGAGACAAGGTTGCAATTATAAATATACAATCGCAATTATATTTGGGACAGCCAGTTGAAACTATATTTGAAACGCAATTTGATATACAGATACAATTAATACTAATCCGTCGCATCTTATAATTGAGATGCAGTTGCAGTTTTTAATAAATAGTTGAAATCACATACACACAATATTTAATATACTATATTTGTGATAAGGTTGTGATAAACATACAATTGCAATTAAATTAGAGGTATCAGAGCATTTATAAATATAAAGTTGAAACTATATTTCATGTACAGTAGCAATTATAGATATACATGTACATTTGCAACATTTGATATCCAGATACAATTAATTCTGATTAGTCGCACTTATGTTTGAGACACAGTTGCAATTACAGAAAAAAAATGAGATATAACTTTATTTGAGATATATTTACTCAGAGTTTATTTATAGTAACAACAGAGACCTCGTATTGCAACTGTAAATTAATAATTACAACTACATGTGTAATACAATGTCTTAAGCAACGGAATCGTATATTTGCTACTAAACATGAGGTACGTTTGTAACTGTAAAAGTTGCAATTGCAACTGTATTATTTTACACCTGTCAGGTTATAGGTCCTTTTGATCTAAATGGTACACCATACTTTCAGGGGATTAATGCCACCTTAGTATTGGGAATACACCTGTATAAGAGAAAATTCCTATATCGATACGTCGCAGTCAGACCGTAGGTTCGTCTTAACAACGACATGGCGACTGATTTTATACTGGAGGGTATTTTTGTACTGAAACTGATTCGTTAAGCATTTTACGATAATATTAATTTGGTATTGGTTTATAGTTGAGCTACATTTTATATAGATGAGCTACTTTTTGTATTTTGGAGCAAGAAATTTCGAAGGTAAGGAATGCAATTTTTTTTAAATTAATTAGTGTTTTAAGCATAATGGTCACCATGGGATAATGTCGCGGAGTTTAAATGTTTACTGTAAAAATGTATTTTATCTTTTTTCACTGGAAAAACTGGTATTTACTTGTGTTTGAATTAAAAGAAAAGTCAGCATGAATTTATATGACAGATCACAAGATTGTAAAATTGGCAACTATAGTCAAGGTGATTTCCAATTTATTCCTTTTTAGAAGTTTATTCATTTGTTTTTACTTTGGTGACCATACTTTGTGCAGTCTGTATACGGTAATTTTGTTCTAATGTTTCCTACTTGCTGGATTTCCCCCAAAGATGACTGTGCAGTATATTTTTCGATTGAAGTACATACGTACAATCTTAATACATTTTAATGGTAAATTCAGAAGATTTTTGGTTTTAAGTTGTTAAAAACGGACTTAAAAACGGACACCCATTTTCTATATAAAAGATCAATATTTAGTAGATAAAATAATAATAATGTTAAACATACATTTACAAAATAATATTAATGAAGTCCCATTACATGATTTGATCATGTATAGTGGAAACCACATTCACTTGACACCCTCCGGGCGCTAAAATTGTACAGATTAGAGATTTTCAGATCATAGGCCAATATAGATCGGTTAGTAAGATAGTTTCACTTAGATATAATTATGCCATCTAGGTCCACAGGAAGTGCCTTGGACGTTTCGGATTACAAATTGTTTTGTTTTACAGAACAATTATGGAATAAAACCGGACCAAACATTTGTCAAGTGTTTTATTTTTACAGAGCAAACATGGAATAAAAACCGGACCAAATAGTTGTCCGGCTTAGAGAGGATTCCGGATTATAGACGATCCAGAATAGGTAGATGCCACTTATGGAAATTTAAGGTAAAACAATATCATATTCATCTTAAGGTAATCTATCCATCATTGAATTATAATCATGGTTCTTAATATGCTTAAAAAGACCTCAGTGCAGGTGCAAGCATACATTGATTTGAAGTTATTGACTCTTTTGCTCAAAGTCTATAAATGCTTGCATTTACCATAAACGAATTCCAAATTCCAGCGAATACCCAGAAAACAGACCAAAAAAAAACAAAAAACAAAAAAAACAACAACAAAAAAACAAACAAAAAAAAACGAAAAAAGATGAAAAGAATGAAAAGAGACAGAAACTATATGCATAAGATGATATACAGAATGAAACATAAGCGTAAGATGGTATTATTCAGATGTCTAATAGTAACAGTTCTGGTAAGAACAATTACCTAAAATACGAAGTGGTTTCTTATAAATCATTTGTTAAGTAAACACCCACTCCAGTCATAAAATATTGATGAAACATAGCAATCCAGTTTGCCCACTTCCAAGAATATGGCCTTATTAAATGACATTTTATAATTCATACAACAACTCATGTGTCCGTTCAAGAACTGTGAAAGATATATGCAATACTAAAAGCATTTCATGCAAAAAAAGTATGGTGGTTGCATTAAAAAACTTCTGTGCACTCTTCGATAGACTGCCCATTGTTATTACCCGCAAATGGAAACAAACACAATCTATTCGCAAATTTTAATGCACTCAAAATTTAAGTGAATCAATTGTCGCAATTTGTACTTAAACTTGTAAGATAAGTTTGAATTCTTTTCTACAGGGTTCGTTTTTCATATATGTGCTTCCATCTTTTCTTCAGGTAATGCTGTTATTATCAGATACGCAGATCAAATCACTGGGTGATTTGCCTGTAATGAGTGGACTTTGTTTGATGTTATGGCATTGAAACTACGAAAAGCCGACTTTATGGAACATGGATTATGGATGGCGTGACAAGCTGTAGCTATTTCAAAACTACACTGGTTCCGATGCGTGATTACCATTATCTTTTATGATTTTAAGATAAACTACAGAAACGGTCGATGGACGTGGAACATTATTGCACCATGACCAAATCACGTAACATTTCAAAATATAACGAAAGATAACAGCAAAATTATAATCTCATCATCATCAGCAGCAGTAATTGCAACAGCTACTTTAACAATAACAACATATGTGCAGTACTTTAATTGGTCATTTAAAAAGTCAAGTCAAGTACCTAAACAAAACAAAAAGGTATTTTGGCATCGGATTGTTAAATACGCTATGTAATTCGAATTCCATATTTAATTTTTTTTACTATTGATTATCATAGCCATCTCAAGTATCTGAAACAAGACAACATGCATCTTTTTTTTCACGTTCAAGATTAGGCTGGATATGTTGTTTGAAATGGTCAGATATGTGCCATACGTAGAAACGTGTCCATAGCTAAGGATTGTGATACGGCAATAGTAACAAAAAAGTAAGTCCGTGATGGGCAAATTGGCTGTCATTTCCAATGTTACCGATGACCAGACTGTTTCGGTGAAAATGACTAACAAGGATGCTTTCATTGAAGTCTACAGTCCTGAAGTACTCGGCACTTTTGTTGTGCTTGGCATTGTCTCCTTCTTTTCCAGTGCTCTTGCATGTTACGCAATGCACAAAACACGGAAAATACCGTATTCTACGAGGTTTCTGTCACGCGGCCTACTGGTCTTTGACTGTCTGTTTATAACGACGGCGACGGTAAGGAAGTTCGTCCAAGAACCTGCGTATAATGTTAACTTAAACGTCATTGGAAACATCTGGATTCAGCTCGGGTATATGTCTGTTGCCTTAATGTCTATTGAAAGACTTTACTTGTTTCTGTGGCCAGAAAGATATTTGTCTTTGTTTTCTAAGAGATTTGTTCGGCGTGTTTCAACATTGTTTGGTGTTGCTTCGCCTTCTGTTTCCTTGCCGTGCGCTACCTTGTATGTGCAATGAGAGATGGCAATTTGTTTTGGTACTGACAAAACCTGGAAATTGCAATCACATAATTTCAATTTATCTTATGCTGATTTCAGTGTTGGTACTTTCCACTGCCTTTGTGTGCTACTGGAAAATATTGAATTTAATTAAAACTAAGCAGGTGCACAACAATAAACAAGGGGAAATCGGATTAGCCTCGGCTTTGTCCTTAATGAAAAGCTATAGATCTACGTCATTAGTACTGGTGTTTTGGTTGACAATTTTGGTCTCATTAGTTGCTTACGTCACCATTTTGGCGCTTCTGCAATTCAAGAAACTGACCATCAAGGGTCTGCGAATGTCATCAGAAACTGTGACAATCATAAATTGTCTACTAGATCCATATCTGTACGTGTTTTGGTTCCGAGAGAGCCGGATGGAACTGTTAAAGATATTTGCTCCCTTGAATAAGCAATGGCAAAAAACGTGCCGAGAAAATGCGAATGGAAATTTATGATATTGTTGTATACAGAACAAAAAACAAGAAGAACCGAGTGCATCCGATGCCAAGTTCGTGTTCTTACATTTAACTTTGGAACAATTGGAACCTGGCCCATGTCTAATCAATAATAACATAAGTACTGGGCCGAGAAAATGTGTTCATTACAAGGAACGTAACCTGTTACCTGATAGTCGGTAAAACTTGCGACAGTGGCGTAGCTAAGTGGTTTGTGATGTTACTCACAAACACTTACATGGAATGTTGCTTGAAGAAAATATCGTTTTCTTGTCAAAATCCAAAACTTCAGTTACTGACGTAACGCTAGCTTTGCCCCTGGAGGTCAAACAATATGATCAATTAATTACCGTAAAATCATTAATTTTGTTGTGAATTTATTTCTGTTGTTACCATGAATAAGTATGGCATTATTTTTGAATGTAAATGTACCAACGAAATCGTCTTTTATTCAGATTGAATGGATTGAAATATTTACAGAGAGTAATGGTTTTATATGACCTCTATAGAAATATTCATGTAGATTATATATATTGATTTTTTCAATATCATAAGTTATTTCATAAAAAGCAACACATTTTTATCAGACCAAACGTGAAATGAAATACTATCTTACCAGAAAAAATAGCAAACATTATTTTTATTTATTCTTTTTTCAAGTTTTTCGTAAGTTTTCTTTTTTTGGTAAAGGTATCTCTCCTCTTACGAGATAATATTATGTCATATCATACAGATTTGATTTTCTCCTGTTTTTTGTCAGCCTTTTCACCAACTACTTGAAAAAAAAGTGAACTATTTGCTTATTTGAGTGCAAGATCGCATTTTATTTCATGATAAATCGTTTGTTTATTATGAGTGCAATATAGCGTTTTATTTCAGGAATGAAGTATATGTTTATTTGACTGCAATATTGGATTTTTTTTTCACGAATGTACTATTTTTTTACCGAGTGCAAGATCACATTTTTCATACGAGTGACCTATTTGTTTATTTCATTGCAAGATCTCATTTTATTTAACGAGTGAAATGATTGTTTATTTGAATGCAAAATCTCGTTTTATTTCACGAGTTAACTATATGATTATTAAGTGTAAGATTGCATTTTATTTCACGCGTGAACTATTTGTTTATTGAGTGCAAGATCACATTTTATCTCACGAGTGAACTATCTGTATGTAAACCATATTTTTTCTAGTTCATCAGATTCATATTCGGTTATATTGCTCCAAACAACGTCTGCATATTCCAGTATAGGTCGAATAAATGAAAGGTAAATAACTACCAATGCTTTACGATCTAGAGAATATTTTAATTTTCGCATTATATGAACTCGCTGCCAAGCTTTTCTTAGTAACATAATGGATGTGAGGATGCCAAGTACAGTTATTATTAAAATAAACGTCAAGATGTTTATGTTCTATTACTTCAGGAATAAGTTATTTTACATTTCAAG
This sequence comes from Solen grandis, assembly GCA_021229015.1. NCBI lineage: Eukaryota > Metazoa > Mollusca > Bivalvia > Adapedonta > Solenidae > Solen > Solen grandis. The sequence goes on along the minus strand of CM037789.1, from coordinate 642,918 downwards.
AAGATTCAGATTTAGAGGGATTTAAATTTACAAGCCTCTTGTCAGCCCATGAGGATATCAGGTCAATATCAGATTGAAGCAAGTTAGTTGCACATAAGAGATCATCAGTAATAATGTATAAACTACTGTCATCTGCACATACATTAATTTTTAAATTTATATTATCTACAATATCATTAATAAAAAGAAAAAGTAGAGGACCCAGTATCGAACCCTGAGGAACCCCTGAATGTACTGTTAACTAGGTGGATTTAGCCCCAGAAAGAACAACTCGCTGTTTTCTATTCGAAAGGTAGTCAGAAAACAATGTTAGCAGGGGACTGATATTCCTGAAGCATTTAAATTGGCTAAAAGACCTTTGTGCCATACTTTATGAAAGGCTTTACTGATAAAAAAGAAAACAACTCTGACTTCTAAGCCATCGTCAAGAGCTTTACAGAAAGTATCATAAAGATAAGTCAGTTTAATTAACAGTTGAATCACCAGGTAGGAATCCAGACTGGAATGGTGTAAAGATGTTATTACTTTAAAGGTGATAAAAACATGTTTATATATTATACGTTCTAAAACTTTTTTAATGGTAT